>JAPYZR010003134.1:0-20309 GCA_030522945.1 Trichopria nigra
CAGTAAAATTATTCAAAATATGTATAAAAATATCCTGTCTAATTACTGTATAATAAAATTATTTAAATATATGCACATAAAATAAATGGGTAAATGTTACGTACACATACTGTCCAGTTAAAATGAACATATTAGCCAAATTCTGGGTTAAAAACTGGATAAAAAATGATTAGCCTATATTAGTTTTAAATATTAGGAATATTTGTAGCCAAAAACTGAACAGAAACTGTCCAAAAATTATTTACAAAAGTTATCGAAAAAATATCCATACAATCGTTACATTTCCATTAAGAAACTGGCCAGATTTCAATAAGATATTGTCCACAAACTGGCTAGTACACAAGTTTATTTTTTTTTTAATTTTTTTTTTATTATTAGTTATGAGAGTCATGAAATCTCTGTGCTAGAAATTTCTTAGATCAATAAGTTAGTGAATGATAACCTAAGATTGCATGTTAAATTTTCAAGCGTTTTCATTTATCAAATTTTGTCATGACATATTTTACATTTTCCTTGAAGACGTTTTCGGCATTTTATTCGATATTTTTTGTCTTTTTTGCATTTCGTTGCACTACCCTACTGAAAATTTGCCACGTGGAATATTCCTTGGCTTTTTGTGTTCAAAACTATTGATTATAAAATGATTGAATATTTTTGAATCAATTTACATTAGTAACCTCGTAAACACGAAATTTGGAATTTTATTTTAAATGTTGACAGATTTCTCAAATTATTTAAAAAAATATTATTGCAGAATTTATTTGATTGCGAAAAAACAAGTTTTATTTTTTTAGTCCTACATATTTTATGTGGGTATTTTCAATAGCGCGTAGGCGTTCTTATTTCTGGTGGATTTTCGTCTCCAAAGAATGTTCAGATTATTATAATCTTAATTATTTCTTTCTCGCTTATATATTTGTTTTTGTACAAATTTATCGATTATTGTGAGGTTGCAGTCTTTATAATAATATCGTTTTTTATTGCGTCTTCGAATTTCTTTGGCGACAATCTCATCAATTTTGTTATCCTTTATGTATTATTCTTCACTTTATAGTGAAGGGTTTTAAAAAAATAAAGAAACTTTGACATTTATTTTTTTCTTTGTATAATGTATATGTATACGAATATGCGGTTATATTTGTGTGTAAATATATTTTTGTATGTAATTGCATGTATTTTTTTTCTATCAAAGTAGTTTTTAAACACTGCAATGTTACAAGGGGTGGTTTTTAAGAGTTGAAAAGTTACCAAATGAAATTAGTAATATGTAAAGCAGTAACATTTTAAAATTAAAATGCCATGATAAATTATTCATTCTTTTGTGGGTAAATAATTTGTTATTTAATTTAACCATACTAGGGGTTGATTTTTAAGGGTTGACATATTTAGAAATGATTTCCACAGTGTCAAACAATTATTATTCAACTCATCTGAATCAAATTTTACTCACCTTAAGCTTTAATAAGTAGATTTATAAATTTTGACAATAAGGGGTAGTTTTCACCTCTAAGAAATGTTATTTTAAGCTTCATTTCCTGTACTATATCGGTTGTATCAAAATTTGTTGGTGAACTTTTACGTTTGACACTGATCTTTGTCTACATTGATGCCATAAATGCTAATTTTTTTTTTCACGATTTTTCGGTTCAACAATGCAGATTTTCATACATCATAACCATTATTGTTATCCATCTTAACTGGCGCATGTGATGTTAACGCAAAGCGCGGAAAATATTTCGATTCAAATCGGATCTCGAAGCAGAATTATTTACGCTTTTAATATATGTATACGTAATATTGAATTACTGCGGACTACTCCGATCTGGTCAATTCACAATAACGAAAAGTGTAACTATTACGTCTTTTTTTTTTATAAATAGGATTTTGACTGGTACTTTTTACAGTTGAAAAATGTTCGATATTACACTTAGTTTTAAATGGGTGTGTGTGCACGCTCGTGCGTTAAAAATTGATATATCGATTTCTTCAAACAATAAGAGTTAAAGACCCAGAACAAACGGTTAAAAAAAAAGAAAGAGCAATACAGTTAACAAAATATCATATGCCAACTATGCTAAATTTTATAATGACGATATACCAGCAGACAACTATAGGAATTAAAATAAAAGAACATAGAAAGAACATTTTTGGACTTGAATAAAATGTAACATTATGTATAGAGGGAAAATCTGTCTTAAACATTTTCTATACCATCACTTATCTGAGGCTTGACTTCCATTGCAAGAAAAATTGCTATTTTTACTATAGTGAAACTGACTATACGGAATAGCACTTTTTACCATAATCATTGTAAACATTTTGAATATGTGCAAATCGACTTCTTTAAAATGTGCGCAATTCACATATAAATCGAATATAAAACTGACGGCGAGTCTCCGAGCAAATAGGTCCAATCCGCAAGAAAAATATCAATTCAAAACATTGATGCGATGGTTTTTGGGTGTTGTTCAATGAATGAAATAGTTTTAAAAATCATACATGGGTCCTTTACCTTGAAAAACGTCATAACAAGGTCGAATATCTGTTTCCCCATTTTGGTCTGAGATAAATCCACATTTTTGAAGGGTTAAATACAAAAAGAAATTCTTTCTAGGATTATTTCCTCTATATAATAGAATAATGCTTGGAACATTGGACTAAATAAAAATAAACTAAAACATTTAACGTTTCGACCGTTTATTACAGTCTTCTTCTTTTATTTCCTCTATTGTTGACTTATTTTAATGAATGAATCATTCCTTCACCTTTTCGGGCTGTTTGGGATAGCGAAATAAAAAAAAATATATAAATTAAAAAAATGCATGTCTCGATGTTTTTCCATTTTTTTGCATCATCTTCTTCATATATACAACCATTATCATCGATAAATAATTTTGTATATTGACATCACTATTCCTTACACCCTTTTCTCCCTTGATATCGTTATCCTTGTTTACTTTTGTACTTAGGTCAAGGTATACTGATAGTCGTGCGTTTCCTCTGAATAATAACAAAATGATGTTTAGTTCTGACGATTACATTTATAGTCTTGCTGCATCGAGGCCCAACTATCGTCACGAACAGGGTACTTATACTGTTGTAGATATATTGACTATATAGTATAATAATATACAAATTTTTTACTTTTATTAGAGGCATTAAATATTCTTAACCATACTATATCTTTCAATGTAAAGTAACAAAAGACATTATCGTCGTTTTCGCCGCAAAGAGCCAAAACAAAACAAAGTTAATATTCACTTTTTCATCTAGAGATTCAATTAATCGATTTTCAAAAGTCTGCAATGACCTGGTTTAAAATCTCATCACGCCCGATTGCAGCGATAGATTGTTTATCGCATTAAACCTCATTCATCAGTAAAAGATTCGCGAGATTTCTGATAAGGGTAATTATTAAAATCTGCCTATATACACTGCGCTTAGCGAAGGACGAGGATAACCGGTCAAGAGTGGACGAGCGTGAGAAAGACAGGGGACGAAACGGGAGGTTGGCCAAACAGGCATAGAAGTCATATACAGCGGGGGCTGCATGAAAAGAGTCGGCATACCTTGTCAATTAAAAGTGGTAGCGAGTAATCTTTCGAGTATCCATTATGAAGTAGAATGGAGTGAGCTCAAGCGAAATGAAGTGCTATCACTCTCGTTCCATCTGACTACACGCTCTCCTCGTTGTTTCCTCGTTCGATTCGCGAAGAGCATCACACACCTATAGGAAAGACGACATCGCTTCCTTTAAATCTCCGCCGTTGAATCGAATTTTCACGCACGGTTATACCGATGAGTAACCCCATGCACGAGCGCACTTTTATCGCTAGTCCCTGATCGCCTAAAAATTGGAATGTCTCATTGTTTGTTCGGTTTGCCTCTGTAGCGGATAAATACGATTATTTTTTTTTTGTTTTTGTTTGTAAACAAATTCGCGAATACATTTGAGGCCCTCTCGCGTTCACCCAGCTGTCATCGTTGACATTACCGCTTTCATTGCAAATTAATGCATTTTGACTCGGCGAGTTTATCGTTTCGCCATACATACGCCGACGCTCGAAAATCGAGGCTATCGCTGCGCTTCGATCGTACTTCGTTTGTATAAATTGTATCAGCATTTACAATATAAAAGTCTCAGTGATATTCAAATGCAGATTAAAAGTGACGATAAAAGTCACCCGCGTTTTGCGCGGAAAGCTCCGATTGATAAAATAATTTCAGCTGTCGGGCTCCCGGTTAATTTTGAAAGAGCAACGAGTTCGACGTTTCCGTCAGTTTTACAGAGCGCGCGCTCAACAAAAAGCGAGCCTGTTTCAAAGTCAAGATGAAATCAGCAGCGACGAGCCCCTGTTCGTGACGTTATCGACTGTTTTTCGATAGTTGGGCCTCGATTTTCGTTTGTTCCCATTGAAAAGCGAGATCCGCGTTGCATTTGACAGTTGCGGCGCTCGCGGTGTTTTATTCCCCTCGAAATTTAGCGGAAAAATGCGTTATCACTGCGTTTGCATTTTGATTACGCAGCAAATTCGGATTTAATAACGAACAATGCTTCCTAATGGAAGTGACATTTCCAAAATCCGTTTTATTGCATCTGGGCGATTGCCAATGCGAACGTTACAGTTTTGCGATTGGCACCGCGAATTTTGGACGATGTGTAAAAGTTCAATGAAACACGAGGATGATACAAAAGTAATGATAAGAACGACCATTGTGTTTTGTAATATCTTGACGAGGAGTGGAGTAATGATGATGTCGATAACGTCAAAGGTAGTGTTGATGACTAAAATAATAATTTCAAATGATAGACCATCAGAAAGTCTGTGACGATGAATTACCCGTTGATGAAGATCGTTACGATAATATGGTTGACAACAATGGTAACAGCGAAAAAGATAAAGATAAAGTAAAACCAATTGTGATGTCGACTGGTTCAATCATATCGATGTTAATGCAAACAGCGATAAAGTTGAATAAGATAAGATGCTGAAGGCGATAAAGGTAAAGATAATGTCGATCGGATAAGGTCGATCAAAACAACAATTACAACCAATTGCATCCAATTGTATAATGACAATGGCATGATGGTGACGATGAGCAGAATGACAAGAACAAACTCAACGACAATAATGTTGACAATTTCATCGAATGATACGTGACAGTCCGTCGTCAGATACGACGATAAAGTTAACAATGAAGTTGCAGACGATAATAACGATGAGTACAATGATAACAAATGAAATGATAAAAAATGAGAGCCTATAAACAACGACGAAGCAACAGCAATAAAGACGGGATGAATGCAGAAAGTCAACGAAAATATATAGCGATATAAACTAAAACATCAAAATCAACTGTAAATAAAAATTAATCAAAACAAAGATTATGTCAATGACGACGATGACGTGTTGACGATAAGTAAAACAGCAATTACAATATTGACGGAAATAAGGTCGATGATTTTATTCGATACAACGATGAAGGACATTGACAAAAACTATGATGACGATCAACGATAAACGCTGAGAACGACAATAAAGACAGGTTGATCGGAACAAAGTCAACGATGCCGATGATGATAAAAGCAACTACAATGACCATAACGATAACAATCGTGAATTGAACTATAGATACCGATGATAGGGACGGGGAAGGTGGCAACATTAACGAAGACATCAGTGAATAATAATGCTGATATTTTATAAGAAAAAAATGACTATTGTCGCAAACTAAAAGTAATCAACTACGATATTATTGGTATCGAAATGAAATGTGATGCAGATTAAATCGGTGTTGAAGAAGTGCATGTACTTCCGATAGACTGCCAGATAGACGTTCGATCTATCATCCGTCATTTTTGGCCAGATGGAATAGACCCAAAAAATGATTTCCAGCCCGAATCGGTAGCAGATGAATCGTTGCAGGCATTACCCGTAGTTGCGCGAATCGCGTGCCGACTACTAGCACGGTTAGTTATCTAGATTATTATCTCGTCGGCTTATCGGTAATTTATCTGAGCAGGCATTAGTGTTTGCTTGACGATGGCGTGCACCGAACAGCCTTCGGAAAACTAAATTATTCATTATATGGAGCAATCTCTATGTATGCCACGTATTTCGTATCCCATACATAGATGAAATTGCGCGAACTTCTGCCATCACGCACACCTCGTCAAGAGCGAATGCTGTCCAGTCGGCCATTGCCGGACTTCTCCTGCAATTTGAACGAATCGAACGCTTAAAATTGTGGATAATTATTTCATCACAATTTCATTGCTAGAAGGTTCGATCGATGAGCGAAATAGTTGAAACATAAAATTTAGGTAATTATATATATTCTGCACGAGAATAATTTATACAATTATCTGAAAGGTGCAAAATGGCAAATTAACTGATGATTGTTCTTCTATGTTTTCATACGATTATGTAGTATACTTTAAAGGCACTTAGAATCGGTTAAAGAAGAAATGAAATGGCATTTAAAAATTTTGATGATAACGGAATAAAATTACGCGTACCTTGGGGTAATTCAGCGGATGAAAGGTGTAGACGGGTGTACGGGACAGCATCGAGCGACCAACCAAAGAAAGATTATTACATATTCAACTTTAGATAACGAGTGACCCCGATGTTATCTTCGACGCTTGGGCGTCCATTAGCGAGGCACAACAGCCTATCTATTTATCATCAGATAATGCGGCGTTTATCTCGAAAGGTCGTCGAGATAACGTAATCGTTGCGTGCCACCGTGCGCCGCCCGTGTAGGTGGTCACTCGTTTCTTACGCCCTCGTTTACTCAACTACATTTTTTCAATCTGGTTCTTTTATTGCTCGCTCAAGAATTGTACTTAATGCGATGAGACGAGAATTGCTTCGAATCAATTTGTTAATGAGGCTAGATTATTTGACGTCGCGATTGCAGTCCTTTAGGTTTTATCTTCTTTCACGTACTAAAACAGAAAACTGGATTGCTTTCTTTTGTTTTTATCAAAATTTGAAGTTTTTGAAGTTGGCGAAAAATGAAAAGTAGTATGATATAATATTTTCGGCAGGTCCACAATATTTAAAAAATAAATTAACATTTTGACCTTATTCAAACTTTATTCTGTTAAAAAGTAAAAAAAAAAAAATGAGATCCAAAAAGAAAACATGATTAGATTTCCTAAATATATATAAAAAATAACGGATAAAAAAGAAATGAAGTGCCAAGCAAGGGTTTGTTAAGGATTAAGTTTGAGATACTGACGTTACATGAAGGATTAAAATCTAATTTAAAAAAGTAAAAATATTCGCAGCAGAGGTTATTATTAGGAAAAGATAAGAAATAAATCAATTATTGATTTACATGATAGTCTATTAATTTATTTATTCATTAAACTTTATTAATATTAATTTATAAAATTAGATTCTTCGAAACGAATTTTTGAAACTTTGAAAGCGTGTTTCTGAAAATAATTTTATATATATATATATAACCGCGAAGTCCTTCATGTATCACCAGTATTTCAAAGTCACTCATTAACAAAAACATGTAAGGAATTTTTTCATTTTTATTTACATTTAAGAAAGTTAATAAATTTATTGTTTTTTTTTTTAGGAGAGAAATTAATTCCATTAATCATTTTTACATATAATCAAATAATGTGTTAGATGGACCCATATTGAATTTTGCAATATACCTCTTATTTAAAGCATATTATTTAAACAAATAAAGAACACAAAACTTTGTTGGCATAAACATGCTTTTCATTTCTGACAAAAACGTGTTTAAGTTGCTACCTGTATTGAAATGTTCGTAAGTTTTGTTGTATTCAAATTTTGTACAAATATATATTTAAACAACTGAAAATACTCACTTTTTGTACTTATACGTGTAAGGCATTTAAGTACGCCCAGCACACTTTATCCGAATTTATTTCCGATGATATTTCAAATGCAATAATAATTCTCTTTGTTCTCTGATATTTCTTAAGTGAAACAATCTTAATAGGTTTCTTGTGATTCAGAGTGACATTTATAAATAAATAACTTCAGTTATTAACGTTTTGGCCATATTTCAAATGCGTCACAAAGAAACGGCAATAAAATTTGCGTCACAAATAAAACCATTGTCTATATAAATACATAAATTTTATGTTATATCGAAGTTCTACATTAAAAATAAATCTATAACTGCCGTGAAAATGCCGTGCTAAAATAAGAGTAAGAAGAAAAACACGAGTGACGTATGAAATATCATTATTTGTTCACCGATATATTTAGTTGTAGAACATCCTTGTAACCTCGTGTTTATAACATTTTTATATACGTTATAAATATATTACATATACGTAAATAGTAAAAGTTTACATTGATTGCTTTAGGATTACTGAATACCAAAATTTAAAAGTTTCGTATATTTTCTATATACATATATGTTTATTTATTAAAATAAAATAAAATAAAAATGTTTATAAAGCGAACGCTTTTGTTCCCAATGATGATACGGTAAATTTTAAGTGTTGTTCCTGATCATTGTAATAATAAAGAATTACATTGTACAGAAAGGTCATTTTCGAGAACGTCACAAAGAAATGTCAACGATACCACGTCAAGCTCCGTCAGCATCTCGAGGTTTTCAAAGCTGTATGACATCTTTAGTAATAAGATGATTAAATGTTTGCTAGTATAACAGAATTCTGAAAGTACAACTGAAAGAATAATTCTGATAATGTTAATTTCTCTTCGATCAATTGCCATTGAAACCACTTCAAGCTAGTATATGTGTGAAGTGGTGTATACACACACACACACACACACATGGACACTCACACATATATACATAGGAACACTTTTGTCTACTGCATCTGCACCCACTGCACCGCGGGACACGAAACGTCCCCGGGAATATCTCGGCCTAGCGCAAGGTGCAAAACCATTGTCTCGTAAAATGTCCTGCTGATAGGGAATGCGGGATCTTCGAAAGGTGAACAGTAAAAACTCCCGACGATGCCCCGAAAAAAGTACGATACAATGAATAATAACGGTTACGTAAGGCGAGTTAGAGTTACATTTTCAAGCTTTATTTTTTCAAATCCATTTCTCCTTTACGCCTATTGGGATACGGTTTGGCAAAAAAGAAAAGAAATAATAAACCACTTAGAGGACCGTGGCGCGGCGCAACGTGGTGCCTATATTTCCAGACGTATTCTAAAACTTTCGTCGTTTAGCAGGAAGGTCAAGTAATTTTTGATGCTGGAAAATGAGGAAAAGAAATTTTCCGAGAAAAGTTCCTCGGTTAAGGAATAGTCTGAATTAAGGGCAATTCAATTTCTTTTTTTCTTTTTGATGCAGGTCATAAAATAGACATAAAACAATGGAACTTAGACGTTGAATTATCCTCCATTTTAATCGACTAATTAAAATGTTGTTTGGATTATTTTTTTGGATCCGTGTTTTTGAGCAGTTACTTTGACGATTTTTACTCGATTTAAATAAATGGAGGATTTCATCGATTATACATTTAATTTCCTTCGATAAATATCGATTTTGTTAGATTTTTATCGGTTCACTCCGTATTTATTAAACTTCAGTCGGCATTGATTAATTGGAGATGAATTTGACTCTTGAAGTATCCAAACCGTTATAAGGGATTATACGTCTATGTTTATTGTTAAAATTAATTAAGGTCACTCCATTTTTAGTTAAAAAAATTTTTATTACAAATATTACAATATGCTTATAACACTGTAAGGAAATATTTTATTTTACGTTGAAAATTCCCTTGCCTACTATTAGCGTCTCGATTGCAGATCGAATTTGAATGTACTTTCACCCGTACAACACCGTACTCTGTGCAACGTTAATGAAAGGTTGCTGTAAAGATAAAACCTTACAATGACGCGACACAATCTTGTACAAGGTTTTGTTCTGCAATAAATTGTAGAGTACAATTGACTTAAAGTCTAAATGATTATAGTTAAATCATGTCGATGAAAGTTAATAGAAACCGCCCAATGTTTCATAGACATTTATCGATTTAAATGACTTTCAATCAATTGTTGCATTTATTATTGTACGACGATGACGGTAGATTGAAATCGATTAATCAAGATTGACATCAATGATGGTGCAATTGAGTTTTATCGATTGAATTGAAATGAACTTGTTCGACTCAATGTTATTAATTCAAATAGATTTTGTTCAAGCCATTTTTGTCGTTAATGGAACTTAATATTAAGTAAATGATCCGTAAATAACCAATAAATCAAAATAATCAATAAATCTATTCTATATACTACTTAAGTCATATATAACAACAGTAATTAATATGATCATGTTTAGTCCGGGTTTCTTTTTGATATTGTGAATAAATAAGATTAACGAAGATTTTGTAATTCTACATTTATTCAACAAGTACCAACTTGCATCTATCAGCCATTTTTAATTTTGAAAATCTAATAAATATTTTATAGAGTGTTCGAACATTCAAATTTTTCAGTTAATTTTTAGACAAACAATTGAATTATTTAAATCAGGAAACATTAACTCAGGACGAGGGAGCCACAGTGACTCGATCCATGATAGTCATTTCACCCATGACCACTTACCGTTATTAGATACCATTTTTATGCATTTTCTTGGAGGGGTCAAAGATCCCAAATCCCCGTTCTTTGAAGGATAAAGTTTTCAGATTGAAGTAGCTGTCACAAACTATCTAACATCAAGGACATATTTAAGGTTTTTTTAAACCAGCATTCTTAATTTTACAACTTTTTTGTTTTCAAGTACTTGTATACTCTTAACAATTAAATTTGGATTTGATCATGACCAATTTTATCTATGCGCCATATTACATACGTATACGAACCATTATTATCATTAAAGCTTCATAAACATTTGTTATTGTATAGTTTTTAATGCCAACCTCATGGCAATATCAACTTTTTTTTTGTTCATTGCATTATCTGTATTACTTTAAAATCTATATACACCCCTGGATATTTCGTATGTGTTGCACTCTTCTAAGTTCCTCGCATTTATGAATTTCAGTGTCCATACATTGAGTTGTGTACCAGATTATGCGCTGAACTCAAACTTGATTTGCGCCATCAACTTTTCCCATCAAGTTTTCGAGAAATCCTAACCTAAAAGTCCAAAAACACTCTGGTTTGCTGCAATTAAGGTTAGGTTTGATCCGTTTGATCTTGATATAATCTTCAAAGAACATTGATAGGTCAAGTCGATTTTAAAAATGAAGACTCTTTGTTTTCATTCCGTATTCGTAACGAGCACGACTTTTAGCGTGAAGCTATATTGTTCTAAATGAATTCTCGAGACAATATAACCTCCTGACGTCACGTAAAGGTTAAATGAGTTTCTCAATCAATATCTAAGCAAGAAGAAAACTTGTTTCTGTTATACGTTTTCCGAAAAATAATATTTCTTCGGTTTTTATCTCGAGCGTACGTTTTGCGATATATCAAAGAGGTAAAGTCACGTCAAAAAGTTTTATCCCACATAGCAACATAACCTTTAATTATAGAAAAAAACAGCATTTTTCACATTTAGGTTAAGATATCTCTTACCCAAGAGTTGATGGGGCAAATAGGGAAACAAATTCGGATTAAACTCGTCAAAAATCTTCTGGACCTACAATTTTTAGCCAATTTCCCACATTTTGACTGTACTAAATTGCTGTATCATCCGTGTAATCTTTTACAATAGATTTCACATTATTAACAATGACTGCGGAAAATTTTGCAACCAATTTTTTTAAAATAAAACTTGTACACATTTATATAAAGATATAATATATCATGTTAATTAATTGAAAAACTGTCGAGCTCCAACCACTTCAATTATTCTTAATTGACCAGCAGAATAATACACGCGTCATCTGGACATGAATATGTAAAACTGCTGTAACTGCCGTGAAAGTGACGAATCACAAATTAATAAGTAGGGAAAATATACAGGAGTGATAAAAATAAGGGAATCTTTATTACTATTATTATTATTGCTCGCGCTTTACTGAAAAGCAAAATATTCTATTTTCGTATATTATAACCTTCGCGCGATGTAAATTTTGTTTTCGAGTCGAAACGCGCGGCGGAGAATCGATAAAATTTACATTTCTACGTTCGTTGTTTATGTATATAATATTCTAATTATAGTTTTCCATCATAAATCTAATTGAAAAGAAAGAAACGCGAGCTTCGCAACGGAGGCGTCGAGGGAGTGGGCGGGTAAGGGGCGCAGGGGGAGCATACTTTATTTTCTCCAGAAGGTCGGAAGCTCGTAGAACGATTCCTCGGCCTTTACCCTTCTCTGGAGGGGAAAGGGTAAAAGCCGAGTATGTGCTTTACGTGTAAAGCGTGGAGTGGTGGAGAGCAGAGTCCATTACCTGCCACTCCACGCGAATTCCGAATTCAGCGCAGAGAATATAAAAGTGTAGGAGTATAGTACGTGTCGGGGGTAAGTTATAACTTAACGAGGAGTTAGCGTGAGCCGACCGCCGCTGCTGGACAAGCCCCGTATAGAAGCTTAACGGCTCGAATTTAAATTCCGAATCTGAAAGATCTCGAAGTTCGCTTCGACCCTCGGCCGTTAATTGGACGAGTATCGCGGGGTAATGCGCGCGAGTGCACCCTATGAATTATACGCACAGGCAATGAATTTGTTTACTCTGTACAATGGTGAAAATTGCCCCGATGCGATCCTCGACGTTCTACATTTGTTAGGCGCCACGTTCCAACTATACATTTTACTCTACTAATTACACGCAAATGCGGTTAAGGTCTACCAAATCGATAATGTGTTGCTAAATAATGACTTTATTCTATGGTCGTCCTTATGTTTTGTTTCTCAGCTCCGAGGTGTCCGAGAGTTTTGAATATATAGGTTTTCTACCATTGCACGCACAAATTTGGGCACAGAGGGGGCATACGCAATTTGGGAGACCCTAATCGTAACGTCGGAGGCATTGATGAATAAATACAAATCGAGGGTGTGAGAGATAACGAATAAACCAGAAGTAATTCATAGATCTCCCGTGGAGACCTTGCGAAGTACTCAAGTCACACCACGTCACTCTCCTTTTCGGATGTCTGGAAATTCTGATTGTTTTCTATTCAAAGCCTAGTATAAACAGTATGGAGGTCGTGTGACTGGAAAGTAATGTCTTTTTATAGAAAAATTAATAATTTGAAAACATCTTTAAAGATTGTTGATATAGTTGGACCATGGATGTGATGGTAATTTATCCATGTTTCAAGGGCCACTAAAGTTTCGATGTGCTGTCAAAGTTTATTGATAATCATGATGTAAGATTCGTACGATGCCAATTGGAACTGGACGAAAATTGTAGGTTCGTTATGTCCAGATAAGTACGCCAAGATCAATAAACGTCCAGTTTTTGTCCACTATACCTCCCGATTTCTTCTTTAGAACTGTGAATTCTGTGTGAGCGTGAACATATAAGAGGAAGAAACGAAACTGAGTTTACCTCGGAAATGAGTTTACTCCTTTAGGGTATAGTCATATGCAAATCTGAAAAGCTCCGGTTAATAAGGTATAAGGCATAAACGCTTCCGACTGTCGGCGTGTACGACTCCATCGGGATTGGCGGGAGAATTCTTAAAAACTCCGTTACACGAGTCATTAATCCGGCAGATGAAATTGAAAGGTAAACGCGATATGTGTGCGGTCTTATTACCATCGGTGGGCAAAACGCATCGCGCCGTGCAAACGTTGCACCGTCGGTAGTTTATGCGCATTGCACACCTCGTGGCGCTTTATTACCCGGCGGCTGTATAGAGCGCCATTTAAATGTGAATCACACAATTACCTTACGCATTGTTTAGTTTCCATTATTCTCGGCTGTCGTATCGTCACTTATATCTCTTTCACGCACTGCGAACGGCAGCCGAGCCCAGTTCAGCCGCCGTATATACCTACTTAGCCCGTACGGAAACTCTCTGGCACACGTATACTTTACGATCGGACTAAATTACATGAGAACGGCCGCCTACATCTCTCCACGCATGGTATACCGGGAGCTTTACTGCGGCTGAAAATATATTACGTTTCTTTTTCGTTGTTTGATGAAAATCTGATTTACATACGTGCGTGTATATCGAATCTCCACGAGCGTTTCTTATGCACAGTTCCGACTATTACCCTGTATACCAGAGTGCGAAGGAATACGTTCAATTACGCTTTTGTTTTGTTTAGAAACGGTATAATTATTATGATACACGAGGAAGAATGAGCTGAGCTTTCAAGCTTCATTTCCTGAAAAAAAAGCACGAGTTAACAATTGTTGTTTCTTGTTTTGGGTTGGGGACTTATGATGTTGAATAGGGAATACAAGGATAGAAACAACTGACGGTTGTTGGAACAAGTTTCAATTTCAACTCAAACTTAACAAAAAACAACTTACCAAACTTATCAATTTATGAAATCGCATTCAATGTTTTTCTAAAAAATGGCACACAAAAAACTTTTCTCTTTTTTTTTGGCCACAATTTTAAGAAAAATGAACAAAAGCAACACAGAAAAATCGTTTTTCTATTATTTTTTCCTATCCTATATCTTTGCCAGGGTTAAGAGTTTCCGGTGTTATTGAAACACCTCAACGAAATCTTTTTCACAATTGTTTCGAATAAATCGGGATGATGCTTTTTTTCAAAATAATTAATGCCTTATTCCGAGTTTCAACAAATTTCATAACATTCTATATATACTCAAAAATTCTTGTATTGACAATCATATAAGATCGTAGGGTTGTTATGTGATAAATAATAAAGTAGTATATTTCGTATCAAGGGCGAAACTATCGATATTTACAACCCAATAAACATTTGGAGACATAAATATCTAAAAGATACCTTTTAGACGTCTTTATTTAAAAGGATATCTAAAAGATGTCTTTTGGAAAGATGTGTTGTAGATATCTATTCGACATTTTTAAGATATCTTGCCAGGATCGCAAGATATCTTTTAGATATCTTCAAGATATCTTTTTGTTTATTGGGAAGTGTGAAGTTTGCCATACAAGCAAAGCGATTGGGACAATCATCCTTATTGGAGATCGATATTTTGCACGTATTGCATCGGAAATTGTTTAATAGGATGGTTGCGAAACTCCAATATTTTCGCCAGTAACTTTCACCCTAGGGCGCGAAATCGAGGAAAGCTCCCTCAGTGTTAAAAAAAGTATTTTTAGAGTACTTTGTATATTAAAAATTAAAATTAAAAAGAAATCTATCTGAAATATATAATGCAAGGTTATTAAACGAGTCCAAAGCAAAATTTCGTTTTTCGAAATATTGAATCTGATTTTAATACTTGATTTTGATACTACGTGATTTTGAAATAAAAGTATAGTCTATAAAAATGTTTAAAATCATAAAACTAATTAATTACAAATATAAATGTTACTGTCCATTTGTGGATTTTCTTAGTTTGGACGATAAACTGTTGCATTGAGTGCATTTTCGAATTACATGTCAATATCCTGTAAACAGTGATGGCATAACAGTTACATAACATTCACAGAATTGTTACTTGTCACGTAAATGTTATATGGTTGTTACATAATTTTTACATAATTGTCAGAATTGTGCTTGCTGGTCATTTGGAATATTTTCTAGAACCGTGTATTGATATTTTGCACGTTCATAAATAATCTAAAATAATAATTTTTCATGATTTTTCTCTAAGCATTTAAAAGCTTTTTGGATTAATTACCCTTTAAGACGATTAACAAAAAATTGTTAAAAACTTTACGACTACGATTGTAATATTGAGAAATTAAAAATAAAAAGACAGTCTTTAAACTAAATGAAAATTAAAAAATTGTTACGTTTCGATCCAAAGTGCGGATCCTCTTCAGAAATCTAAAATTAAACAGCATGCAATAAATATAAATAATTATACGACGATTATGATAACAATAATATTCTACAGCCGGAAACTCCAAGATGTCCATTGAATATTTCGTATCGTTTCGAAATACATCTATTTTAATTAAAAAAAAAAACGGTTTTAAAACCTTTTTCCTTGTCGGTTGGTGTTTTATAACGTCTGTACATATGAAAACGTCGACAGAGTGACAAAAATTTCGAGTACTAATTGTGAGGGAAAAAAAAAACAATTCGAAACCAAATGAAAATGAAAGCTTTTAACAAAAGCTAAAAATAATGACAATATGTTCTTTGTTTGCGAAAATATAATAGAAAATTGAAGGTTTCCGACCATTGTGATGTCACTGTTTGATGGGCATTTATAAGATCTAATCTTGTACTGAATGCACCAAAGACACGTGTTATTACAGTTTTTTTTTTTTTTTCAATTATTTAGTTGTAAAGTTCTCAAATTGAAACAAATTTTTTAAAATTATTATTTGGTTAGGAAGTATATTAAATGAATCATTGTTAAATTCGAAACTCAATACTGGATAATATCAGTCATTATAATAACCGAAGTACATTTCTTCTTATATGATTTATTTGTAATTAATATTTCCAAGTTTGAGCGGCAAATCGGAAAAAATTGGTTAATGCGCACAGATAAAACAAATCAATATGCCACGTAGTTATAATATTAACAATTCTGTACAATCCCTCTGATATCATGCACCGTTATAGAGTAAACGGTTCAATTTACATTATAAAATATTGTCAAGTACTCGTGATATAATTGCAGGTAGGCTTTTTGCACGACATTTGTAGAGTTTGCGGAAAATATCGTAATTGCAGGAAATACCACGGAACGTGCTGGTATTCAGCCGATTCATTTTTGCTGACGTATAAAAAATTGCAATTTTAAGAATTTTTGAATGATTCAAAATTTTTCGTTGGTAATTATATCAAATTTCAATTCCAGTAGATTTACATCCGTTATATAGATGCCATTTTTTTTATTTAATCATATAAATTGAGCATATTAAATCAAATTTGTGAAGCGATGTAATTGAAATATATATTCTATATTATTAAATATATTACGTCATGAGATGCGACGGAAATGTTCTCTGAAAGTGCCTAGGAATGAAAATTCTAACCCTTTCTCAAAAGAGAAAATTATCCATTCCTTCAAGAATCAAGTTTACAATATTTCACAATTCTTGAGCGACGATCCCCGAGTAAATATTTGAAAAAATTTATAAAAATGAAAAACTTACTCTTTCAGAAGTGCGACTCAAGTTTCACTCCATGAAATTTAAAGAGTTATTTTAAACTTTGCACAACATATGTTTTATGCAATGTAATCTATATTTTAAACTTCGCTATTTTGGATGTCAAGAATCGAATAACGGGTTCATAACAAGCGACAAACGATAGCGATTTTCACCAAATTTCATGAGTTCCAATGAGAAAGATCAATGCTTCACACGAAATTCTATAAGTTCTGTGATTATTCTGAGCAAATATTTTAAAAGAATGCATAGATAGTTTATAACATTTCCGTCATTTATTTTTTTGATGTCGCAGGGATGGAGTAAAAAAAAAATGTTTTCTTCAAATCCAACTATTCCGGGTACCATTTTACGTCGATTCAATAGAATTCTAATGTTCTAATTGGTCAAAAAACAAAATTTGAGAAAAAAAAAGTTTCTTCAAACTTGGCGCCGTACTAGATTTTGGGTTGGGTGAAACTCAATTTTGATCACAGAACATGGACTAACGTCGAAATCGTTGAGAACTTTCGTTACTAATATATATATATAATCGTTTAAATTCAATAAAAAATCATGGACACTTCGGCGTTAATGGATTCATACACATGTAAATTACAAAAAGGTGGACAAAATCGAAATTAAGATATCAATATAGTGAATTACGAATTCACCAGATTGTACGCTGACCTATGTTTGAAAATCAGTGACCTTGAAACCCAAAAAAGTAATCGATAAACTTGAGAGTTATCGACTCGTTAACTATGCTAGTTGGCGAGGCTCATCTCCTCTCGGGACGCCAAGGAGATCACGGTGGAAATCGAATTTGTCGTAAAAAATCGACGGCCGTATTTTTACCGTGCGC
The DNA here is from genome assembly GCA_030522945.1 of Trichopria nigra. Classification (NCBI taxonomy): domain Eukaryota; kingdom Metazoa; phylum Arthropoda; class Insecta; order Hymenoptera; family Diapriidae; genus Trichopria; species Trichopria nigra. The sequence goes on from JAPYZR010003134.1 coordinate 18,029, forward strand.
CTTATAAAGTTAATCATCAATTTCTCCTCCTACTTCACGTCGTTTTCTCACTTTACAAGCGCGTAGTTTATGCCCGGGATTATCGTAACTCTCGTCACTACTTTATCGTAATCGACCGATCGAAGCTTCGTCGAAGGATCGTGAGATCCTTCCTTCCTTCCGATCGGTTTTGTTCGTTAAGGCGAAATACTCTCCCTCCCTCAACCGAGTTCGACCTCTCTTTGTTTAATTCATCCTTCTGTCTCTGTCCGAAGGTCATTTGTTTCAGCTTTTAATGCATTTCTCATCTCAAAAACGTCCCTTTTCTCTCTCTCTCTCTCTCGTTGTTCTCCATCATTCTCTACTTCAGTATAAGAGAATGTGCAGATCTCTCTCTCTCTCTCGCTCAGTCTCCTTGCATCTCTTTCCATGCACCACTACCAATTTATTTCTCTCTGTTTCAAGTGGAACAGAAAGTTTAGGAATAACTTTGTTCCGGCTCTGATGAAAAGAATAGAAGAAGCGAAGAGTGGAAGCGTTAAGGAACGAAGAGCCGAGAAGAACGCAGAAGGCAGTCACGGATAAGGAGGAAGAGAGACGCTAAACGAGGGAGTGAAGAGCGGGAGGAGGATCTCTCCCTCCCACATCGCACTAACCCGTCATTATCGACAATTTATCAATAGCCAATAATATTATATTAAAACGCCGCTCGCTCAGCATTTCTGCTGCATCAGCAATAGCGGCATGCAACGTAAGATGCACATTTGACAAAGAAAGCGAACGAGCAAACGCGAGAGAGAGGAAGAGACAAGGAGAGAGAGAGAGAGAGCAACGTGGAAACGCAGCCTTTTATCCTCGCCTGGAGTGCGCAGCGAAGGAAGAGGAATCTCGCGACTCTACTCGCATAGCAGCCGCCTCCACAATATTTATGCCGACCCGATCATAATGTTTATGTTAGCCAGTACCCCGCTCTCTCTCCCTCTCTGTTCCTGTCTCTCTATGTTGAGAAAAAACCTCTCGCGCGCCCCTGATGCGATCGCGGGTGGGTGGGTGCGAGAAGTCGAACGAACGTTTGGTAATCGGATGTATTGAGCGCGTACGCCTGCTGCAGACTGGGCTCGCTTTTATCGATCCATCGCGGCACGAACTCAACCACTTGTCAATTATAAAATAACGATATATCACGGGTCATTTTATAAACAATAAAGGTGAGGATACGGATAGTGAGTTGGGTGTACCTGCGAACTTTGCACCCCTGCTAAAAATACTTCAGCGTCAAAAAGACTACACGGAATGTAAACCTAATGACCATATAATAACTACCAATAATAACTATTGAACACATAATTGCGTGATGTTTTCTGATGGAATTGATACTATAGTTTGTCGAGATTGGACATTTCTGTTGAAATCTGACGTTTCTTTCGGAATCATTATTATTCGACTTAAAGAAGTTTGGTGACCGTTCGTCAAATCTGTATGACCGTGTGTTAATATGGCATTCCGTAATGGAAGGTTTAACATCATGAGTCAGGTCGATGGATTTCAATGGACAATTGAAAACCCAGTCGAGTTTCAGGGCAATGAGTTATTTTATCTTCCGCCATTTCACCTTTTTCCATTTTACCTTCTGGGCATTGCATATTCCAGGACATTTCTCCTTCCAGTATATTACCCTCTAATTTTACGACTCGTTACTTGTGGATCATCCTTCTTCGTGTTCTGCAAGGTGTAGAGTCCTGGAAGGTGCAGTGACTGAAGAGTCCTGGAAGGTGAAGTGGCCTGGATGGTGAAGTGTCCTGAAAGGTGTTGCGTCCTAAATAGTGTCCTGAAATATGAAGTATTATGGAAGGTCAAATGTCTCGGAAAGTGAAGTGTCCTGGAAGATGATGTGTTCGAAAGGTGAAATGGGTGGCAGATGAAATGCCGGAAGATGAAGCGTAGTAAAATCAAGTTCCAGATGGAAATGTGGACATGCAACCACTTATTTTGGTACATAGAAACTTGGAAAATTTAATTCCTTATAGATCCACTTCAGTGTTATGAAACTAAAATGGAAGAGCAAAGATGAATTGAATTATTACATTTGTAAACTTACCTTACTATCTTCTCTATACCAGAATTGTTATTGCGTTCTTGCCTATGTCCCTTTTCGTTCCTGATACTTATCTTTTTTGGACTCCAAACAATATTCATGAAATCCATCCCTGGTAGAAAATGAAATTGCCATGCCACTTCCACGCTAGCAGCTAGACAGCGCCATGCTAGAATCGTCACGTTTTGCCCCAGTACGCATGCGCAC
>JAPYZR010003135.1:0-15201 GCA_030522945.1 Trichopria nigra
GAACTGATTAGATTTTGAAATTTATCCACCGAGTGGTAGAGTGGGGAAACTGCTTTTTGCGATTTAATTACCTTCGGAAAAACTACGACACCTGGAAAACAAAATTATATATGGTATCTTACGTATTTTGGGTCGCTGATCAGAGTATGATAATAGAAATTGTCGGTCGGCCATATTTTAGCCGCTCTCTTGAAAAAACACCGAAAAAACGTGATGGTTTTCACCTTTTTGCAGATATTTTGAAAAATACTGATCTGACAAAAAATGTTTCAAACAAAAAATGTAGAGCGTGAAATTGTCTACAAAAAAGGTGCTATGCATTTTTTTTCGTAATCTCAAACGAAAGTCCGCAAACGAGCGACGAAAGTGCGCCCATAATTGCTTTCTTCAAGGGTGTGTGACTGATTGTGTATTTCAATAGATTGTGATATTCTAGGAGATATAATTATTGTAACATTCATGTATCGAAATGCATAAAATTTCAGACAGTTTTAATTCTTAATTCTACATCAAAATGAATCGGCACATTCAGGCGATTTGAAAAGTTTAAAAAATTATTCATTTTTGTAGATTTGAATGTATTTTTATTCCTTTTAACCCATTTTCTCGATAGATTGACATTGATTTTAAAATGTTGAATTTATCATTTATTTTTTATTTGGTTATTTTCTGGAATATATAATTAAATTGCAGATTAATTTATCCTGAAAAATTTAATTGAAGAATGTTTTTAATTCATTTCAATACATTATCATTTACTGGTCTTTATATCCAAATTGGTGACCGAAAAATATTCATTACAATTGAATGTAATTCATTAATATGTCCCTAACACTGTCATGACATATTTTTCATCATATGGGACATTGTCTTCATTAAATGAAAGAATTTATTAATTAATACCTTTGATAATTCTTTGCTTGATTCGAAACACATTATCGTCGAAATTCCTAATATATATTACATAATGCAGTAGTTACGACCGATTATTCCATGAAGTGGTTCTACCATATAGGTTGACCACATGGTTTTATTACATTTGTTTTACATATCATTTCTCATGATACAGTTCCTTAAATAGTTTTTCACGTTTTTTGACCTCATTACATTACCGCATATTATTCTACCGTATATTTTTATCACATCCTTTTATCACATCCTTTTGTAATATCACCTGCCACATGGTTTTAATATATATTCCTTTTCCACGTATTTTACCACTTAATATATAATTATACCGCAAAACTTAACCACATTGTTACAGCATAAGTAAAGATATTTATATTCGATTTGTATTCCTACTTATTTTTGTAATATTTGTATATTTTTTAAAATAAAATAAAATAAACAAAAATAAGTATTTACCACATTCTTCCCCATTTGACAATAAAGTTCTTCCACATGATTTAACCACGTGCACACTCAATAATTTTGCGATGTTTAAACATGGTTTTACCGCAAACGCTTACCCATGGCTTTACTTTATGAATTCATCAGAATGTTTACGAATGATGTGGTTTCACAACTAATATTTACATTATTGGTATTTAACCACGTACCTTTACCGTATTCTGCTACCATTTTACCGCATAATCTTCCAGTTTACAACATGATTTGACCACGTGGTTCTTTGTTATCACATCATTTTATTTTTCCCTATTGTTTTTCTGCAATGTTTTATCTTATTTTTTCACACGATTACACCACATGATTTCATATGATTTTTCAAGTCAATTTCACAAGACTGATGATTTAACCATGTGGTTCTTCTACATGATTTTAACGATATCGTTTTATTAAGATTTACCACATTGTTTCGAAACACGTATTTACTAAATTAACTCCTCGCGTGGTAACATACCCACGTGATTTTACATTTTAGTTTAACAACGAGGAAATTGGTTGTTTCCTTTTTTTACAATTCTTGCTGTACACAGTACTTCGCCATATTATGTTCTGCATGGTTTTATCTCATAGTTCTTTCGGGTGATTACGTGACGTAATTTTGAATCAATTTTACAAGATATAGTTTCACCACATGGTTTCACCTCCTGACTTCACCACGTGGTTTCAATACATACCATTATAACCTCGTGATTTGACCACATGGTTCTTCCACATAATTTTGTCCGGAGATTTTGCGACATGATTTTTACCATATTATTTTATTAATGTTTACCACATTGTTTCAGGACGTGTGATCATTTGCATCAATGTTTGGTATATCGCATTAACACGTTGCTTTTCCACATCTTTTATCACATAATTTTACCTCAAAACTTTACCACACTGTTGCAAATGTATTGAAAATTATTAAAGTGTAACTATCAATTCACTTTGTTGCAATCGAATTCGTTCTTTGAATTTGCCAAATTCCTTTCAATATATTTTCGATTACTGCGATATTATTTAATTATTTATGTCCTCAAATGCATTAAATGGTATGTAGAAATGTAAATTAATTTTCTATTCTTTTAATTAATTTTTATTTGCTGGGTTACATTCTAGCCATTACGCATTACGTGGCGATTTATAATTTCTGCAAGAAATCCTTTTACAAAAGGTTTCTGGAAACATCGACAATCGATATTGAAATTCAACCGATGACTTTGCACAATGTGGATCGGACGATTAGCCGGACATAAATGCGACTCATCTGTAGATGTAACGATCTCGCTAATCGTCGAAAAACGCTCTCGAAAAGATGGACAACGCCATTAAACGGATGAGCGGCATAATGAAGCTTCGAGTTTCCGTCCGGGATAAAATAGATCTGTTCAAGCTCGACGGGGCTCCCTGAAAGCTAGAAACGTCAAATCGTTAGTTTTTGGACCAACACTAACAGAAATCTACGAATAGGTCGAAAAGTCCCACAGCTGCCGATATATCGAGGAGTTATTCGCTCTCCCCCTATCCCTTTAACTGTAGCAAAAAGTGTCGACGACGTAATGGCACTCCCCCAATATTGTGACTACCATGTCGACAGAAGAACTTGAAGCATTCAACATGCCAGTCGGTCCGGAACGCCATTTATTATTCTCCAGCGTGAACAGCGCACAGATTTATTGAGCGACGTGTTGCCGGTTCAATGTCGCGCAACCGTGCGGTTTGGATTTGCGGCTTTTGAGGTTCCGTCCATTCTTTATAAAAATCAATAGGCCTCTTGACGAGAAGAAAAGGCACTCCGAGTCCCGTGACATACCATGCGACCTGGACATCGGCATCGAGATATTCAATTCGATGTCGGAAAGGCGCCGGGTGATTGGTGAAAATCCGACTTTCTGCTGGATTGAAGCCCTTTGTCGGCGATGGCTGCTTTTCCCGGTGATCGACCAAACACGAAGGGATGACACGAGAAAGTCGAGAAAGTCATTTCAGAATCGCATTTACAATTCGACTATATTCAAAAGGATTGTCCGAAAGACCGTATTAAGGGAGTCTTGACCACGAAGCGTGCGTTAACAATATATGATGTCAATAGTAATGACTCGGGCACAATGGGTCCTTCTTTGGAGTGACCTTAAAATTTGAAGGAAATTACCCTGAACTCCATAACAATATCAGGTTGAATAATGATTATTTACTAAATTGGATTAGTTCGTCACGTGGTTAAACAATAATGTAGAATCACGTGAGTATGTAAACAACGATATGCAAAATCTCCTGACAAAATTATGTGGAAGAAACCATATAGTTAAATCACGAGGTAATGGTATGTATTGAAACCACGTGCCGAAGCCAGGTGGTGAAATCATGTCGTGAAACTATATCTTGTGAAATTGACTCTCCAAATTACGTTGTGTAATCATGTGAAAGAACTATGAGATAAAACAATTCGGAAAATAATATGGCGACATATTATGTACATCAAGAATTGTGGAAAACTAATTTCCACGTGGTTAAACTGAAATGTAAAATCATGTGGGTATATTACCACGCGATGAATTAATCTGGTAAATACATGTTTGGAAACAATGCGGTAACCTTAATAAAACTATATCGTTACAATCATGTAGCAGAACCACGTGGTCAAATCATGTTGTAAACTGGAAGATTATGCAGTAAAATGGTAACAGGATAGGTAAAGGTACGTGGTTAAATACCAATAATGTAAATAATAGTTAGGAAACCACATCATTGACAAACTTTCTGGTGAACTAATAAGGTAAAACCATGTTGTGAGAAACATCGCAAAATTAATGAATGTGTCACGTGGTTAAATCATGTGGAAGTACTTTATTGTCAAATAACGTGGGGAAGAATGTGGTAAAGTTTTGCGGTAAAAATATATATATTATATTAAGTGGTGAAACACGTGGAAAAGGAATACATGTTAAAACGATGTGGCAGGTGTTGTTACAAAAGGATGTGGTAAAAGGATGTGAGAGAAAGATGTGGTAGAATAATGTGGTAGAACAATGAAGTAATAAAATGTGGTCAAACAATGTGGTAAACCAATGTATAAACCATAAACCATGTCATGGTAAAATCTGTTGTAATACTTTTTTTTTTCTTGTTTTTAAGGAAACTTATATTACTATATTTTTGGGTGTGTCAAATATATCAATAAACACTACATTTTTATCAAAAATATACATTATGTAATTAGTACACATTTTAATTAATCAATTCATTTTACTCGTTATCATAATCAATCGTTTCTTTCAGTGAATGGGAAAAAAGGCGAAACGGTTTTCGGAATAAAAAACGGAAATCGAAGCGTTTCTGCTCGAACTGTTCGCCCAGAAGGCGGAAGACGAGCGATTCGAAATTGCAGGTTATGCGTTTTTTACCGGACCATCACGGCAAGTGGTCATCAGCTACTTGCGAACCATGCGATTTTCGTTCTTTTGGCAATTAGCCTACTGTCGTAATGAACGGTGGCAAATGGTGTAAAACGGGCAATTCGAAACCTGAGTAAACCTATAAAACCTCTTCGGTGCTCGAGAAGGTACGCGCGGATCGATGCAAAAAGGGAGCCGCGCTTCTTCCCAATGGTGGTAAAAAGATATCGTCATTTTTTTAAGCCGACGCCAAGGGACCGTTATTTTCAGGCTAATAACTAATATGAGCTTTACGCCATGGGCTTAGACTTATCCATAAATAATACGACTCCATTTTTCTTAGGCTAAGGTATTTACTGCCTCGATATACGTTCATATCGCTTCCAAATTGATTTCAGTTTCAAATAGGTGCCGTTATTGTTTGAAATATCTTAAACGTAAATTTATAAAGTTTGTCCATTTCATGAAATAATCAATTATAATTAAATAAAATTGATTGCGATTAATTAAAAATTTTCTTTTTATGTTGATTTGGAATATTTCAGATTTAAAGTGATAATTTAAAGTCTAAAGTTTAATGCTTAAATTTCTGTAGTATTTTTTAAAAGTTTTTTTTTGTTCTTTAAAGTTCCTATTATGTTGCAATTGTAGAAGAAAATTCAAAAACTGGACAAAAAAATGTTATCAAATATAAAATTGCAATTGTAAATGTTTATTAATTTGACTTTCCGTGTTTTCAATATTGAAAAATATATATATAGTATACATTAATAATGACTTTGCTTCATGAAAATCCTGGATTTTTTATTCAAGACAATGCATTGATTGAATTCTAATGCAAAAGTTAGAATTACAATTAAAGAATTTTTAATCAGAATAAAAAATATTTGAAAAATTGTTGAAGATTCATTTTCTACCATTTTTCTTTTAATTTATATCGACTAACAACAATATCTTTATCTAGCTGACGGAAGACGATCTTCGATTCGAAATGGTACAAAGTTCTTACATTTTTTTTTAGTGAATTCCTTTGGCATTTAAAAAAATCAACATTTATAAAAATGAATTAAACGTTGTATTTGAATTCGTTTGAATTGTCTGAAACTAAATATAAGAGTATAAATTATAAATACTACTGATTGATTGAGATATGATTCAGACATTTCATGTCTTTTAAGTGTAACACATTTAGTGGACTTCATTGAATTCATGGAATTTACAGTAATCAATTCTATTTCAATCCAATTTATTTCTATTATCGGAATGTTCTAAATTTTCTTTTGAAACATTAGTTAATTGTACGTTTCATCGAATCTAATGGAAGAATTGTTACTCGGATGTTTAAAAATTGATCGAAAAATGAAATGACTCAAATGTGCACACAATATTCTCTTCCAACAGAAAAGTCAGAACAAGTGTTGAATTAAGTAATGCAGGAAACAAAAATGTATAAAATAAAAAAAAAGTATAAAAGAAAACGAGTATAAATCTGAATGGTGAAATTATAGGAAACTCAACAGAAATGAATAGGACGGGAATTGATAAAAAGTGAGTGAAATGGATAAATAGAAATCAAAGTAAAAGAATGAATGATAAAGAAAATAATAAACGCAATATAGAAACCATAAAAATCGTTAAAAATTGAATCAATCGACAAAAGTTAAAAAAAAAAGCAGAAAACGAAAACGTTTGATTAAAAATGGAAGAAAATAATATAATAATAATATAATTTAGAATATTCGATGAAGAGACCGGACCACGAACAGTTGACAAAGGTTAACGATATCGTTGATATAAATAAAAATGTCATTATGGTAAATTCATCAAAAGCAATAAAAATTGAACCAGGTACATAATGTTAAAAACAAGTAATAAAGGGCAGAAAGAACTTAAAAGGCAAAAGTGACAAGAATGAGAATATTAAAAAATTTTAAAAGCAACAAAATTGACTGTCGAAATATAAAAAATACCATAAAACTCCAAAAATGAAGGAATGGACAACACGTTGTAATTAATGATAACAACGTAAAAGCGATTAATACCACAAAAAGTAATAAATAATTATCAAATTATCTAATTTTTTAATTATCAAATATCAATTATCAACTATGTAATATTTATGTAACGAGTGATAACTATATAAATGTTATGAATATGTAACGTTGCATTGTTTGCTGGGAGGAAAAGAGAAACGAAAATAATTGGAATAGTCATGAAAACGCGATATAGACATATATGCTGCAAAAATTACAAAAAACAAAATTGACAGAGTGAAAAAATTTACCATCCAGTTTAAAGAAGTGACGAAATATTAAAAAACAGGAATCCTATGTAGGAATGATAGAATGCACTGAATAAGAAATGATAACAAAATAGAACGATATGGACTGATGAAAAAATATAAAAAGAAACGAAAAACCACCAGAAAGAGTAATAGTGACAAAATATTGAAAAATAATACGAGGCGATACTTGTAGTTTATGGGGCAAAAACGACAAAAATTGCAAAAGGAGCAAAACAAGAGAATCCAAAAAATTTGTCAAGAGAATCCAAAAAATCGTCAAATGAGATAACCAAAAATCATCAAATGAGACTCAAAATCGTCAAGTGAAATAATAAAGAATAATAATAAGTTTATAATTTATAATTTAAATAAGTTTGAATTTTGTTTGTTTACATTTATATATTGATTCGTGTCGTAAAACAATCGCCGTTTAAACCACTTATATATAAATAAGAAACTAACATACAGGCCTATCACTTTTCCAATAGCTTTTTTTTTAATGTGTTATTACTTTTAATTATTTTAGGTTTTATTTATTTAAGTTTAATAATTTAAGTTTCTAATATGCCATAGAATGAACTAATAACATCGTTCATAAAAGTACACATTTTTGATTATTATTACACTTTTTTTTTCTCTTTTTCAATATTTACACAGAGATTTTTTCATGAATAAAATTTTTGATAATGTATTTACTTTTAGAATTTTTTGAATGTAATAAACGGTCGAAACGTTAATAAATGTTTTAGTTTTTTTTTTAATTAGTCCAATTCACCAAAAATTATTTACTAATAATTATTAAAAAATAGACAAGAAATGATGTCAATCTAAATTTAAAAAATTGTCAAATCAACAGCAAATCATCAAATGAGACAAAAATCATCAAATGAGATATAAAATCATCAAACGATATCAAAAAATTATCAGGGAGGACAAAAACACATCAAGTGAGGATAAAAAAGTATCGAGTGAGACCAAAGATCATAAAGTGAAACAAAAAACTTATAAGAGAGGACAAAAAAGATCAAGTGAGACCAAAAATCATCAAATGATATAACAAAATTGTGGATGAATACAAAATATCGTCAAGCGAGACTAAAAAATTGTCGGAGAATTTGAAAAATTATCAAGTTATGACAAAAATCTTCAAACGAGACTACAAATTATCAAGTGAACCGAAAAATTATCAAGTGAGACAAAAAATCACCACGTGAGACAAAAATCATCAAGTGAAACCAACAATTTAAAAATCCATTTTAATGTGGCGAAATTTACAAAAAGTGATGATACGGTAAAAACATCGATAAAAGTGAAAAATTTTAGAGAAATGAAAAATTATGCACAAAATTTTTGAAATTTTTTCGAAAGAAATTATAAAACCACAAGAAACAATTGTAAATATCAAGACGCGCACTGCAATCTCGAAGATCTTAAAAAAAAGTCGCGTACGTAGCATACAATACAGTATATACTTGACACTCGTCGAGACATTGAATCGCTCGAAAAATATTGCAATAATAAAAGAAAATAAGACGAGTCACTGTAATAACGATGCGTTTAAAAAAAAAAACGCACCTGACGCGCCGAGCTCGGCCGAGTATTGATAAACATATGCGTAGAAATTTATGATCCGCGCTGCAGGAACGAGACGCGCTCCGCAAGCGATGCATCAAGAAAATTAATTAGCGATAAGTGCAACATTGTTCATTACAAAATTGTTAAGTCAAAATAGTGAGTTACACATTAATTAGCAATTTGTATTATATTAATTTTATGAAGTCAAACATCGCGGATATAGCGGCCGATGCGATTCGAAGAATCTCAATACTTATATACGGACGCCGGGGTTAACCGAACACGCCTCTGAGGTTGTAAATTTTGTCATACGCCAGCTAACAGAACGCCATGGGTGCCTCCTTCCTCATCATTGCTCTATGGTGTCTATTAATTCATTGTACCGGTTTGCCGTACTCCCAGTCGCGGAGAAAATTTAACTCGCGGTTGTAAATCGTATTAAAGCTTCGTAAAATCGACCGTTAAAAAGCCAAAGCTCGCTGTAAATTAATATAATAAGAGCTGACGTTTTCATAAATTGTACGGGTTAAAAAGAAAAAATCTACTTTACTCACAGGGACCGCGAAAAAACGTTTCGAGCTTCGTGTGAAAATGTCACGCACGTCACTTTTTCATTCAGTGACTTCATACTGAAAAATTTACGTCCAACACCTATGACATAACCCCCGCATAAAAAATTATGCACATTGTAATTTTACGTCCCGATTTTTCCGCAGAAATTGAACTGATTGACTTCATATACCAGTTTATGACGTAAGTTTACGATGAAATTTTCATCTCGCTTTATTTCTGCTCCCGGAAACACATAATCTCCGGTTCCCACAGTTAGCGCCAATAAAAATAAAAATGAGATCACGGATGATTCAGGCGCAGCGTTTATTCCCGTCAATTACGAATCGATGCGAATACGCATGAGACTCGTTCATTATCGTACGGATATTGTAAATTTTCGAATGAGAACTCTTTGTAGTGCATGTGCATATATTTATTGACAATAATTTTTCTCACGTAATCTGTATTAACGTTTAACGATGATATTTTCTTACAATTGATAAACGCATTGTAGGAATTACATCTCCTTGGGTCCATAAAATCATCAAATAGTTCTCCTGGCGTCCGCTAGATGGCAAACCATCCCAAAAGCGACATAATACATTAAAATTGTACCTAATAATAAGATTGCGTTGTATTACAGGGAATTTCGTGTACGAATTGGGGAACTCTACAATTTTTAAAGTTGTCAGCTTTTGGGTTCGTTAGCCACCTAGCGGCTGGCAGTCGAAACTGATGATTTTTTCCGTTTCCTCATTGGATAATCCGAAAAATGGACACCTCGAATATTTCATTGACCGTAAAGTGAAATACGATTTACCGTGCAAAGTAAAAACGAAAATTAATTTACGCTTAACGGACGCCCGTGAGCGAACGTATAGCGAATTTTAGAACTTGCAGGGATCTGTTCGCACACAGATCAGGCAGAGAGGCTGAGGTTATCCGCCGTAGAAAAATGACAAGACCCTACGTAACAGCGGCGAGCAACGATGAGAAAGAGGAAACCCGTACGAGAAAGACGCAGAATAAAAAAGAGAGAAAGAGAGTAGAGAGAGAGAAAATAGCCAGGTTTGCGTATGCGTGAGATGGAGAGGAGGAGAGTGAGAACAAATGTCGAAAGCGACAACCGGTAGAAGAGAGAGAGGGAGGGAGCAGGAATACCGGCCGTTGCGAGGTGCGTTATCTCTCTTCGCGAATTCTCGAATGCGAATCTCCGCCGGTGTTGATCAATGATAACTCATTATCGTTGAATAACTCATTTTCGAGTCAGAAAGCGCGAGATCGCCGCTCAATCAATTAGGCGCGGAGCGCATCCAGCCTAATTTTGTAATTTATCCGAAGACAAGCCAGTCCCACCTACTTGTTGCGAGGCGAAGAAATAACAAGATTCCGCGTGCCCGATGTTATTAATTGCTTCCGAAAGTCTTCGCGTGGTGACTCACGCCTCTCGAATCCCGCCACAAAGGTCTTCGGCGATCATGCACGGAAATGAACCGCACACCGAGAATTATCGAGTAGGGGTTATCTTGTGGGAATCTGGAGACTGACCGATACTAGGCGAGGGACAGCAATAGCCGTTAACTAGAATTTTTAAACAAACTTTTCCAGCAGCGCATAATTGCATTACTAATGCGATCCAATTTAATCATCAGATGCCAGGTCAAATCCGATCACGAGAACTTTTTTTAATAGATCAGACGTTGTTTTCATCAATGGACGTGGACCTAACTGAAAAAAGTACATTTCCTTTTTTTGTCATAGTTAATCCACAAAAGGACAAGAGCAAAATGTAAAAATCATAAATGATGATATTAATTTCTTTCTCATCAAGGAATGACTCATCGCGGCTGATACGAAGATGGATATGAAACGGAGCCGTATAATAATATACGTTGAAATAATATATGCACTTTACACGTTACGAAAACAATGCAAGGATTTTCGAAATCCTTTCATATACGCCTGCGATGCGCGATCACCGTTACGTCTAGAGAAGGTTAGGTATAGCTTGCGGTAGTAACATTTTCTCGGATCTGGTGTCCAGGTGTTTGCTTTTTTGAAACGCGCATTGTTTCGAGGTTGTGCGCGTTTCTCGTGACCGGATTTACGAAGTTTTGCGGCAAAACTTCTTAGGTCCATTTTCCCAGAACGGCGACTTCATTACGGTTTTCGCCGTCAAAGGGGACATCTGAACCAGAGTTGCATTTTTCTCACTAAACGGTCAAGGGATGTTTTATCTCTAGATTCATTTTTTCTTTTCGTTCTTTTCTTAAAAAGGTCTACTGAATGGAAAGAGAAAGCGGAAGTACAATTTCATGGACCAATATCCTGCAGGGTTTCGATCTTTTTAACCTCGTATCACGGCAACGCTTCAAACATTATACCTCATTGTATTCGTTGTTGAACGTCGTAAACTGTAGCGATTGGATGTATAGTGTATAGTTGATTTTTAGGTTAGGTTGATCTATATATATATATATTAAAACTGGAATATTTATCGAACGCCATACTCTTCCACGTCATAATAAACCTAATAAGTGCAAAAACGTCGCGTGCAAAGCGATCGTTTTAACACGTAAAGTGAACTTTTTCCATAGCGATAGGTTATGTAATTCGCGCAATAACGAATCGCAGTTCTTTCGGAATATTTTAAAAGGTCTGTTAACCTCAGTTTCGCCAGCGTAAAATACGACGGACTCGTGGACTCATCGACCATCCGTTCCTGGGAGATCCTATGAATACGCGGGCACGAACGTTTTACACGCACGCGAGGGTTCCACAAACACACACACACACACACTAATAATGTTCCGTAGCGCTTCTGGACCCATAAGCGAGTTCCCCGAGTCGTGCTTCAAAATTATTTACGGAAGCACGTAAAATACATGCCGTTAGTGATCGCGAAATCACTCGTGAGAAGGTCCGTTTTTGCCCGCGATGCTAATTTATAACAGAGCGGTTTTATTTTTTGTAACAACGTCTCCCACCGCTGATACAACGTGTGCGCACGAAGCACAAATTGTGGGATAACTGCTTTGAAGAATATTCATTATCGGCGAACTTATTAATTATCGTGGTTAAATCGTGAGATAAAACATTGAAATTGTCCGGTAATTATGGGTAAAAACATTAATGCGACGATTCATAACATTTGCAGCAAGATTTGAAAGAAGAAGATGCCGGGCGACATTTCCGGCGCACTAGCAGCAGCGCATGCTCGTAAGATCGTTGATCGTCTACGCATGCGCACAAGAGTGTCGAACGTCTGCGCATGAGCACGTGACTGCGGAACGTAATCGGTATACATATAAATCCACTGATGTCTTTTACTGTTTGTGATTACTGGTTTTGATTATGAAAGATGACAATAAAATTTTCATAAAAAGAGGTCCGAAATAAATTATAACATTTCATATTTACGATTTTAACCATTAAAAGAAATGTAAATTCTAACCTCAACAAACGAGACACTTTGGTTCAGCGCACTGCAGTGACAACGCGAATCAAAGTCGTTATCGGGTGCACCAATAATATAAGATCGTTCTCCCGCGACGTAGCGTTTACCGTAACTCGTTCTTATACCGTAAAAATTAAAATAATTGCTGTTTTATACGGGGTTCTATGTACCCTCGGTGCGAAACGAACGTGAAAAGTGACGTTGCGGAAGATTCCACAAGTACCCACAGCGATGTCGTCCCACGTGAGCGAAGCTAAACATTTACTTGTAATCTAAGAGCGTTCGAATTATTACTTAATTCTCTCGATTATAACATTCATTTTCTTCCCTTACCCTATGGACGGCCTTTTTTTTGTATCCAAGCTCACGTAACTCAACGATCGGGCTCGAAGTTCCGCGGCGATTTCACCGAGCACGACGCGGCTCGTCTCAAAGCGAGCCAAGTGTCAGGTTCTCGTGCGTGATGGGGCTCGGGCACATGGCTTATTTAATACATATAATAATTAAGATAACACTTTCTTATATGTACGCGGACACGTGCTGTCGTGTGATGTCACCGTTTCCCCCGCAGCGTCGAGGGCAAAAAGAAAAGAACACGAAGACTTTTTTAGCGCGCGGAATAAAAACGCAATTCTGTGTATTATATATGTACGCATTGGGATAATGACTATTCCTAACCTTAAAAATAGAGATTACGGACCATATATTTTAAGTTTGTAAATTTTAATCTATGAAAAAAGTGAAAACAATGAACGTTTCAATTTTGAGGTTAGGAAGTAATTCGCCTGGGTCAGTGCGTTGCGGCGACATCTGTGGTCGTAAGGCGGGAAATACGTAAATAAATACGCGGGAAAAATGAATGAAAATTCTTGGATCCTCATAAGTATAAAAACCATAACCCCAAAATCTCGACTCTTATTGATGGATTAGCGAAAGTGACACGCCACCTGTAGGCGCCGTAATATATTACTGTTTTTGTGCGGATGCCCACTCGTTTTTATAGTATAAACTAAACGATGGCCCACCTTATTTAATGTTTGACTTGTCCCAAAGGAAATATTTTATAGTTTTAGGTATACAATACTAATTTAATGACTTCAGGGCCGAATACCGCTATATGTTCGCCTCTCTCCGCAAATCTTGAAGAAAATCTGTTTTTTTTTCTTCTTTTTTTTACTCTGTTTTTTCTTTTTTCCCCTTTAAATTAAAGATATGATAACATTAATGTAACAATTGTCAACAATGAACATTTTCCTTTTTCTTCTCAGGGTTATTAAAGTTTCGATAATTCGTAAAATAAATACGTGTGCCGACGGCGGCAGGCGTCAAACCGACAAGTCCGTCCACATCGTCATAAAATTGTCCTCCATTACACGAGACCAGTTCCAAAAGTGAATAGGAATTGTTTTTTTTTTGCGTTTTTTCTTTTTTTAATGAGGAATACGCGAATGTGCAAACCGACAATTTTGCGAATTGTGCGGAATCGCGAGTGATAAAGGCACGGTACCCATCACGTACCGACGTCAATCGAGGTGATGATTGCATCACAAGTATTTGCCTCGGAGGAAAGTTGTGCAGATCCCTATAAAGTCGTTGTCGGAGTTATAGGTTCATACAACGGGTGCGACTTTTGCAATAAGCCAAAGGTCCCTCGCTGGGATGAAAAAGATTTTCGCTACGTGTGTATGTCCAAGACAGCGAGTGCCTCACAGAATATCGCTTATTTACATCTCGGGTATTATACATATATATGTCTTGCCATACGCGTGCCGATGTGTCTGCCAACACCGACGTGCATTAAAAACTTTTTTTTTTATAAAAACATTATACCGTTCGAAACTGCTCTCGCACATGTGGTGAAATTTCATGCGATTAATTCGACATCGTTTGTTATTTCTTCGCAGAGTTTTCTCTCATCAGTTTTTTGATTATTGGAATTTATTACAGTTTAAATCCTTCCTACAAAATTTCCGTAAAAGAAAGATTGACAAAAAATTACTTTTAAAATAAGGAATATGGAATTGTGGATTATTAACGAAATTTCTAAAATATATTACGCAATATTTTCAAAATTAATGCGAATGCTCTTATCATTTTCAAAACTAATTTTTTAACCAAAAAAGTGCCGAATAAAAAATATATAACTAATTTTTCGATTTTTCAATTTACGGATCTGCAAACTCTAATACATAATCAATGAAAATACGTTAAAAAATGTTTTTTTGTAATTCCGCACAAAAACCTTGAATTTTTCATTTATTGTTTTGAAATTCCACAAAAGTTTAGATTTTATGATTTTCTTTCTTGGTTTTGCGAATGATATTTTATATCTGAAAATCGTTCCTAAAGATGAAAGAAAATATGAAAGTTACAAAATTTATCAGAATATCTACGCAACATTTTATTATAGAAAATTTGTTGTATTTAAGGAAAATTAAAAAAAAATAAAAAAGTAGGGTAAACCAGACAGTAGTCGGCCACCCGACAGTAGTCGGCCACTTCGCAAATTGTAGTGTTTAATGTTAAAATTTATAGGTAAAATTTTTTTT
>JAPYZR010003136.1:0-19875 GCA_030522945.1 Trichopria nigra
ATTGTTTGTTTTGATTGGTTATTAAATTTGAGTCATATCGAGTGGGTTCTGACAGTCGATAATTTTTATCACCTATGAAATTTGCACACCAATCGCATCGTGTAATTCGAGAATAGCTTAGGTTAATGTTTGATCGATGTAAGAAATGCCGATGCGTAATTGGCTAATATTTATCATATGCGATAATTATCACCGATTTCCCCCAGAATTGACCCCTAGAGTAAATCTTACTCTATTGAGTAACTTGTACTCCATAGAAAACGTTCACTGGAAAACGGCCGTTTGCTGGGTGTGCGCCGCATTTGTTTTACGCGGTGTTACGCCTCTCTTTGCCTTTTTACGATTCGTGGCTTTTGGCAGAACTTTTCTGTCGTCTGAGATCCGGATGCGAGTTAACGCCGAATAGAGGGGGTGACATGCCCCATGCCCCCCATCAAGCCCTATATATACAAACAGGGCGATGTATGTATTTGGATTTGTTGCATTGCGAGATGCACTCATGCGCTTACAGTATATCAGCGGTAGAGCGGTGGACGACGAAGTGTACGGATTCCTGATAAAATATACCTGTTGACATTTCAGCGTCTTGTTGATCGTACATCGCAGTCCGCAGTTGTGTTATTAAATTCGATCTTCCGGTGGACATCTACTACGTGAAAAAAGTCCTCTCCGAGAAGACCGGACGGAATTTTCATACAGAATTTCATCAGGTAAAAAGTGATATTGTGAAAAGTTGGTGTGTTACGATTTGAACGTCTTCTGCTACTCCGACAACACCTGCCGTTACTTCAGTGATTATCCCCTCGTCGCGAGTGTATACCGTGTATTCACCTTTGAAGAAAATTCCGACGTCTTTTCAAAACCTCCGAAGAAGACTCACATCCTGGAAATCAAATCACCGAGTGGATCTACAAACGTTGTTGGGTTTCTTAATATTCCCAAAATCTCTATCTGATCGTCACTGAATCTTTCAAATATAAAAGTAGCATTTAGTGAAAGAGAAAATTATGAAAAATTAGTCTGTATCATTCGAATGTTAATGATGGCAATGCGAGTAACTTTTGAGTGTGGCCATTCGTCTAGCTTAAGGGCTCGAACTACTGCGGAAGGTTACACTCATGACTGGGAAGTGTACGTGAAAGGAGCGGACAATGCTGACATACACCATTATATTGACAGGGGTAAGTATCATTTTGTTATTTATATTAGCAATGAAAATAAACACATGTAGAAAACCACAATAAATAAGGTAATAGATGTATGTCGAATAAGTATAATGTATTTATATGACTGACTCTCTTACTCTTATTTGTGAAGCATCTGAAAGTACTGATCGTTCAAGTTCAAGAATTTTAAAACTGAAGATAAAAAAATTGTTTGTTGCCCAAAATTTTCGTTCATCTTGAACGATCCGAACTTCAGGCACATACATGTTTCAATGTAGGCTCTGGCTATGAGCACCTCTATTCGATGATATTATTCTTTTATCAATTACTTCACGATATTTATCGGCTATTTCTTTTACAGTGGTATTTCACCTACACGAAACTTTTCCGAAACCAAAAAGAGTTTTTAAGGAACCTCCCTATATTGTAAAAGAATCTGGATATGCAGGCTTTGTCATTCCTATAACAATATATCTTAAAAATAAAGATGAGCCAAGGTTTGTGGAAATTAACTACGATTTACAACTGCAGCAGAGTGGTCCACCGATCAATAACGTCATATTCCACAATGAAATCTTCAGTAACCCAAATGATGAATTTAAGAAAAGATTGCTTAAAGGAGGAGCGGTAAGAATTGTATGTTTTTATCAGAACCGTTTAAAATTATTTCAAATTCATATTCAAATTTGTTAACAAACACGTAGTAGTGTTTAAGTAATGCATCAATTTAACTAGCCAATTAATTTTTCTTTCACAAATTCTTTACGTACCCTACAAAAAATCGGAGTGTATGAGGATCGTACAAGCATTTAAAATACCACTTTAAACGACATTTAAGTATATGTGAACTGTAACCTAAGAGTGATTTCGACCTCTCATACAACCCCTCATACATGTCAACTTTTATCAGGGTAGTTACATTAAATCGACATAATCTATACTATATTATTTTATTTCTAACTTACTGATGGGGTATTTGATGATGTACTCGAGACGATAAATCATTGCCGAATATGTTTGAACTCTTAATCTCCCATCTAGGTTTATCGAGAAATTTGACCTATGAACTTTATCTCAAATTAGTCATCATCCCGCAATTTATCATTTTTTAATTCTTTGTTTCAGTCTGTCGTATCAAGTTCAGAAGGCACATCGGAGAGAGGAGAAGTTAAAACAGCTGCACCTATGGTAGGCAAACCAAAATTAAGTGGATCGGATGTAAAAAAGCACCGCATTACGGAACCAAAAACATCAAACACTTTCAATGATCTCTTTGGAACTCCAAATTTAATAGAGAATACTAAGATTTCTCCAGTTAACAAGAAACCAAGCTCAGACAAAACAAGTAGCAGTAAGACTGCTTCATCTGAAAGGTCTGACAGAATTGATAGAAATTCCAAATCAAAGCACAGCCCACACAAGGATGGAAAGAAAGACAGATCGGTAGATGATAAAAGAGAGAAAAAGGATAAGGAAAAAGAGTCATCATCAAAGGACAAAGAGAAGAATAAAGAGAAATCTCGAAAGCCCCCGAGTCCAAGTAGTAGTAGTAGTAAGCTATCCCAATCACATTCTAGTAGCAAGCGCGCGTCGTCTCCTCTTCCTATGAAAAAATCTACATCACCCCCAATACCATTAAAGAGACCACCATCTCCAAAACCAAAGGAGAAGGAAGTTAAAAAAGTGCCACTAGACAAGGAAAAAGAAAAATCAAAAGAGAGTTCTAAAAGTACATCCGATGAAACTAAGAATGAAAGAAAAAAGGATAAGAAAAAACATAAAGAGGACCGAGATAAAGAAAAAAAAGAGAAATATAAAGAAAGAGAAAGAGAGAAAAATAGTAAGGATAATACCAAGAGTTCAGAAAAAAAAAATGAAAAGCATGAAAAGATAGAAAAACTAGAAAGGCTAATAGAGAAATCAGAAAAAGTAGAAAAACCTGAAAAGCCTGATAAGTCCGATAAGTCAGAGAAATCTGAAAAATTAGAGAAAGAGAAAGAAAAAACTTCTGAATCTGCAAAACCATCGAAAGAAAGCCGAAATGCCTCAAAAACAACAACTAAAGAAGTTGAAAAGGTCAAAGACGAAAAGAACTTAAAATCCGAAAAGTCTGAAAGGAATGATAAAGAAAAGTCTAAAGATGTGAAGAGTGATAAAGATAGGCACAAGAGCAAGCACAAAAAACGCGACAAAAAAGACAAGAGGGATGGAAGCAGAGATCGTGAAAAGAAGGAAAAGAGAGATAAATCAAGGTTTCCTATTGACAGGAATAATGTTTCGTCTCAGCCACCGACAAATTCGACATTATCAACATTGATGGCTGAATTACCTGATAAGGATAGCAGTGATTCCGCACCATCACACGATGAAGAAGTGACAGAGAGGTCAACGCCATTGAAGAAAAAGTCGACGATACCATCATCAACGCTAATTGTGCCAAATGAAACGCACAGAATTGCGTCACCTATACCACTTGCGGATGTAAAGAAAGATAAAACTGAAAAGATCAAACGCGACAAGTCAAAAAGTAGTCGAGGAGAAGAGAAAGAAGTGAAACGCAGAAAACGGAAAAGTGAAGACAAACTTGATGACGAACTAGATGTCAAAAAGGAGAAAACAAATGACAGAGAGGGCACGATATCTCCCGTATCTGAAAGATTAACTACAAGTCAGTCTCCTGTCCCAATGGAAGTAGACACAGTTCAATCGTCAAAAGTAAAAGAAGAATCAGATGAACAGGACAAAGATCTTGAAGACGTGGTCAGTGAAAGTGACACTAATTTTTCACCCGATTCAAATTTCAGCACAGCGGTAAGAGATGAAAATAACGCGCAAGTTTTATCTGATGATTATGTATCTCAGTTGAAAGATCTGCAGCATAAAATTATGTCACTGCAAGATGATCACGAGTTGCAAAGAGTTGTTCAAGTTATAGCAGAGACTGGTCAGTACGAGGTTACAAAGAAAACCTTTGACTTTGATCTGTGCACCCTGGACAGAAGGACAGTGCAGCGACTTCAGCAATTCTTTGTGGCATCCTGACCATCTATGGTTTAATCTCGTCAGCAGTTCACTGGATGAAATTTTACACATTTGTACATAAATTTGAATGAAATAGGTGGCCTGGCTGCCGTAGCTACTTGTGATAGCATTAACTAAGGATATGCAACCAAGACTGTCAATGACTTCAATCTTTGTTGTTTATCTTAATTGTCCATGAACTGAAAGCAGTCTCCTTTCGAGACGTTCGATTTGATTAACCAAAGGTCATTAGAGTAGTTTTTTTTTTTTTTTTGAACGATTACAAAACAAGTGTGTTTTTGTAATTAAAGTATTCTGCTGACATAATAATTGGATGAGAAATACGTATTCGAATCGGTCGACGGAGGAATGTCAACTGCGAATTAAATTTCTAATTCATCGAAGCCTCGCCGTATCATACAAGAACTCCATTACAAAAAAAAAAAAAAAAATAAACAAAAAAACAACAATGAAAAACAAAATGAAAAACAAAAAAAAAAACAAAAAAAAAACAAGACATAAATTTGGGGTTCTTGATAATCTGTGTAGATTGTAAGTAATATATTTTTCTACCGCTAAGAACACTCATGCTTTCCTTCAGTTATATGCTGAATGGTTACTTTTTATTTTTTTGTAGTTGTTTCTTGTATTCTTGTATGGCATTACATGTTCGACTGAAAGAACGTGCCACAACTCGTGATGGTAGTATTAGGAAAACTTCCATTCTGCATTGCAGGTTGTGGTATTTCTCAGCTCAACAATTGTTTACCGATATAACGAATAAAAGTTGTACTAAAAGCATATTCTGTATATATATATATTGCCGTTCAATGTTAAATAATTGTAAGTCTAGTACATTATTCTTATAAATTGATTGAACGACCAAACTTGGATGTACAATTTAATTGCATTCAAATTTAAGTCATAAAATGAATTACTTTGTAGATTTATTAAAAAACACGGTGTAATTGTGTAATCATTTTAAGGCAAAATTAGATAATTGATCGCGGACTGCACACTCCGTCTACCCGAGCTTCAACTCGTAAATGTGCGAACAAAAAAGCAAATAGTTTTTTCGTTTGTAAAAGAACGATTAAATCTTAGTCGGTGATGTAGGTGTTAACTGTATTCTCGTCATAATGTAGCATCGTCGTAGTGTACTGCAAATGGCATTTATGTACGTCCATGGAACGCTTACCGCCCCCGACTCTGAAAAACTTCGAGCTCGGCATCTAGTGCTCATAAATCGAAGTCGTTCCGGTGATTCATAATAGTTAATTAAAAAATAGATAATACGATTAGTATAATTTTTCATAGTTCCTATCTTTATAATAATTGATCGATAAAGAGAACGCGAAATTGTTCGGTAGATTTTCTACCTTACCGTTAAGATACCATTGAACGAGATATTTAACGAAGGCCTACGAGACTGTTCATAATGGTGAAGGTATTTTTTATATAAAAAAGTATTCATTGCTTGTAAATTAGTGACCTCAGTGTAGATCTGAGCAAATTGCACTTGGTTCGAAGTTTTTCAACTCGGTCTTTATTTACGATCGTACTTCGCAAAAGTTGTGTAAGCAATGATCTCCAAAGAGCTTGTCGTCTCATTGAAATGGATCCTATACGTTTTCGTACATTTCAAACACTGCATGCTTGTTGTTAATTAACGTTGATTGTGTTACGTCTCGATAATCGACCGATAATTTATTTCTGTTAATTATAACTACTATTGTAAACAATGATCTATAAAATCGACCGAATTGATTCGTGAGAGTGCGAGTCTGACTGATT
Source organism: Trichopria nigra (assembly GCA_030522945.1). Classification (NCBI taxonomy): domain Eukaryota; kingdom Metazoa; phylum Arthropoda; class Insecta; order Hymenoptera; family Diapriidae; genus Trichopria; species Trichopria nigra. The sequence goes on from JAPYZR010003136.1 coordinate 5,982, forward strand.
GTAAAGTGTTTAAACAATATTATTTTCGTAAGCGTTGCGTTAAAGAAAAAGTTCGGAAATTCGGAAATTCGAAAATTTAGAAAAATTTGTTTGGCAACTTTCAAAAAAGTTCATTTACATCCGATAACGAAGGAAAATAGAAATAGAATGAAATGTGACGTGTTACAGATTCCAAATGGATATTCGATTGTGATGGTAGATGTTAAAAAGTTGAAATAAGTAATCCGGGAGAGAAAAATTTCGAATTTCAGAATATTTTTCTTCCTCGAGTTATTAGGACTAAGTTAATCGATTTGTTTATATTGAATTCGTTTACTATTAATACTTCTCTGTTGAAGTACACTTATCGGCATTCGAACAAATGCATTCTATGACAGATTTTTCTGACAAATTATACTTCGTTTTGTAGGGGATTTCAGGTGCGGGATAAAATAATAATCCGAGTCGTGAACAAGACGAAGAACACTTTATTGCCGTAAACAATGTCGACGATTTTCGCGTGACAAACAATGCCTATGCGGTTTCGGCAGACTTTCGGGAATGACCGTGGAATCCTTCTCTGTTGCCACTTTTATTATTTATTCCCCACAGTTTATTAACAACCATATTGAATGTATTTCAAATTCTAGATGAACTGTAGGTAATTAGGAAAGTTTATAAAGAACGAAAGTTCAAATTTCAGATTTTACGATTATAACATTCGGAGATGTGTTGGCAGAGTTTTTAATTTTACACATCGTATTATATAAAGCGCGATAGGTGATTTTGTTTAATAAATTAGCATGGATAATCGTTTTATGTTTATGATTGATTAATTTTTTGTTGTACCCCATTTATCAGTGCACAATTATATATAATATGAAAGCGATGTAGAAACAAAAGTTTTTGCAATGGATGTGTATGTATATATGAAGAAGTACATATGCATATATATATGCATATATATGTGCACTTAGACTGAATAAATTTATAAGGGTATAATTTATACAGAAAAGTGAACAAACATTTTTTTTCACTTCATTGTACTGCAATTGTGCAATTGAAGCTAAAGAATAGTTTTGAATTTCCATAAAAAATGATGTCATAAACATATAAGGGAAAAAGAATTCAAAACTTGTAATGACATAATGTATGATGCCGAGTGCAAAAAAATACAAGTTCTCTTTATTCAACGTGTTTTATTCTTAAAAACCCATATTTTTATTCTCTTACTTATTTTTGTATAAAAAATATTATGTTCTATTTTTACTTTATGAGCATGAAGTATTTAAAAACGATGTGTATTAAAATCTTTTTTTTTAATTGCAGTATACGCTATACATATCAGAGTGGAGACATTATAATGTAATGACAAGTTCCTTAGAAAACATATGATCTTGTAAGTAACTTGGGCATTCGATAATTTTTCTATACGTGTAACTTTTGAAAAGAGACCGAAAGGTCGGTATATATTATATCATTTAATAATGAAAATCTTGGAATTTTTGTAAATTTATAGAATCACAATTTGTTATACATATAGCATACACATAGAATATATACAGCAACTGCAATTATATATAGGACATGGAAAACAATCGATACAAATGTTCCTTTAATATGATTTTTTGGCTCGACTCATAAATTTAGTGGACAATTAAGCGAAAAGTTCTCTTAAATTGTCTAAATTCACTCTTTCGGTGCTTGTATAATTGCACGCTTAAATATCATTTATTAAAAAGTGAATTTAGTCGAGACAAGCTTCGTTGCACACGCTTTACCAGAAAAGAGCTGCAACGATTTTCTAGACTACAATCTAATAAGCAGTTCTAAAATTATATGTAATAAGTTTCCAGTTAATTAAAAAGAATTATATATGTATATATATATATATATATTATACTTACATATTACTTTCTACTTACATATTATATATTATACTGTTATATATTATAAATTAGATTTGTGCATTACATTTATACGTACATATTTGCGTTTTGCAATTTTACGTGGGAAATCTTTGTAAAAATGGCGGCAGATCAAAGTGTATATATATGAAAATAATATGATTCTCATTGGGCGTTCGCAGTGTTATATAAAAACTGTTCGAATTCGAACTTCTCGATTATATGATCGAACGGTTGTCTTCGACATCTATTGTACATGTAATATATATAGGTATGTCTAATGTATAATTTAATTCTCGTCGAATTAAAAATCTGCCATTTTTTTTTACTCGAAAAATAAAAACAATAAACAGAATAGGAATATTCTATGGCTTTTAACATTGCGAAAATAAGTATGTGTATATAATCGCGGCACACATTTGCAATCTCGAAGCATCGTGTTATTATTCAATTAGAACGACGAATTACTGTAAGTATACACATAATCAAATTCATTTATATATATTTCTACATTTACACATATGCAACTTTGATGACCAAATTAATAACTTATTAAATAAAATGTAATAATAAAGATATATAGTTAGCCTTTTTCTAACAGGGATCGAGTGTTTGTTCATATATTAATAATTTAAAACAGCAAAAACTATAATGAAATATAATGGCTTTATAAAATTACTTTATAAGTTGATTCATTTCAACAACTGCATTTTTTAGTTATTATAGTTTATTCTAATAATAATAATCTTCACTGTTTTATATCAATGGTTCTTTTCTCTAAATTTAAAACTATATGCATAATATATATATATAGGTTGAGGATTTCAGGAAATAGATAAATAATCTTGCCTGATTTCGAGTACAACAATTATAACTACAATTAAAATGCTGTAATTTATATATATATATATATATTTCATATTATCATGTATATACACATACATTACAATAATACCACTTTGTTTCGATTGTAAGATATATAAATCTTTTGTTATAATATTCAGCCGGTAAATTCAGAGCAATTTCTTCCCTGGTTAATATTCCAACCATTATTATTAAATTCAATTATCAGTTCATTTACAATAAACAAAAACATGCCATAAAACGATATATTCGAGTAAACAATAAATAACAATTGTAGACATTTTACATATAATAAGCGCTTATTCGTGTAATACATTTTTCTCAAATGCTGATATGCATCTCGCACAGCATCATGTTCAATGAATTGTACAGTAATATACCGATGTAAATTGTTTTGATGTAACTGAACATCTATTTCAATCCTAGCATTCTTTGAGTACGATATGGTTTATTTAATATTTTTAAAATATTCATTACATATATAATAATTAAGACAAATTTTTAACAATAAACACAAGACTAGTTTTAAGTCACATAAGCAATATTAAAATGCCACAAACAGACTAGAAAATAATACTTCAGAAACCTTAAGAGATTTTTGAACTGTAAATATTCTTTGACTTAACATATGTTTAAATGTCAAAGTCTTGTAATATCTTTTGACAACAGAACAGTTTTTACGATGGCTTAAACTAGGAAAATACTTTCATAAAGTTTTCAAGTATTTTAAACATTAATCTAACAGATTAATCCGACATTCATGAATAATTTAATTATGATTTAAATTTTGTGCCAATTTTGATTCTGAACAAAATTATCGCTGACGAATACTATAATATCTTTGGTTTTCATGATAAAAGAATTAATTAGCCTTTCAACATCATTCATAAATGCAGTACTGAAAACTTCAGCACCATAAATGCAAAGTTAACATAAATGAATTAACTTTTATGAGCAGGACATAATTTGATAAAACTTATCACATATAACCCTTAATTGATCAAATCTTGTATGGATTTGTTTTCTTTTCTACGTCACTCGAACTGGTGACGTAACAGATGTGACTTCTTGTGCTTCGTCCACTGTTGTTGCTTTAAAAGCATCTAGCTTCTTTCGGGATTGCATTAATTCACGATTTAACTCTTGCAATGATATTTGGAGTTTTCTTTTAAGCACTTTGTTTTCTCCCTGATAATGTTTCAACTTGAAATTAAGATTATGAACAAGCTGTATTTGTTCAGCCAGATATCTTGCCAGTACTTCACAATCATTTTTACTCTTTTTCTTTTCTTCTGTTAAATTCGATTGTAAATTTTCAATTTCTAAACTGAGATTGTTAACACGCTCATGCAAAGGTCCTTGATCCCATTCAAGTTCTTGAACTTTTGATCTCAATGATGTACATTCGGACTGTATTGTTATGTTTTTTTCGGTCAACTTTTGCGTAAATTCAAGCATCGAAGCTTCTCGCAACCGGCATTCATTCATGTTTGTCTGTAATTCTGCATTTGCATTGCGTAGTTCATCGATAGTTGATTCAAATATTAACATTGATTGCTCCTGTCTGAAATTTTTCGAAATAATTTTTATAATTATTGAATATTCTTAAAACTTTAAATAAATTTTCCAAGAAAATTATTATAAATATTAAAAATATTTATTAATGATAAATACTTACTGTTGTAATTGGAAATTCAACGATTCTATCTGAGAATTTTGATCGGTTAATTCAAGAATTTCGGTTTGCTGCTTATCAATGAGCATCTTTAATTCACTTATATTATTGTCTTGATCAAGCCTCTCTTTACTTAATTCTTGTACTTTTAAATTTAAAAGATTGTTTTCTTCTATCAATACATATTGTCTACTGTTTAGCACATCAATATCTTTTTGCAATTGCAATCGCAAAGTTTCTTTATCTTCAGTTACATGGCGCTCTAATATCAATCGCACTTGTTCCTCTTTGCGTTGCTGGTCGAGAATTTTGTTTTCTTCAATCCGATGAACAAGTTCTCTTTCTTGATTTATCTCTGAGATTTTTGCCTATAAGTTCATTAAGACATTTAATTTTCTTTAAAAATTACTCTTTTATTGAAGCATTACTTAAAAATTAATATTTACCATTGCTTTATCTAATTTTTGTTGCATTTCCTTCTGCAACTCCATTTCAGATTGAATTTTGTTCTGGTTCCACTTTAATTTTACATCCCTCATGTTGATATCATTTTTAAGATGTCGAACTTGACGCTGTAATTCTACCAACTCAGCACATTTAGTGTCTAAAACACTGCTAATTCCATTCCGTTCATTTTGAACTTGTTTCATCTTACTCTGGAGCATTTCGCAATCTTTGGTAATTTGTTGGACTTTTCGTTCCAAGGACTCCCTTGACCTTAAATGTAAAAGATTAATTAATTATTTGCATAATTTGAAATTTATTGTGTAACAAATAGAATTCAAACTGTTAAATATAACTTACTTTTGAGCATCAATCAGTTGTTTCTCGCTTGCGGCATATCTCATTAAAATATTCTCTTTTTCCTTAACAGCAAGCGAATAGTTGTAATTAGCAGTTTCTTGATATTCCAACGACTGCTTTAATTCGTGTGACAATCGATCAATCGTGTTCTTCAACGTCTCAACCTCTAATGACTCTTCACTACTGTTTTCATATAAATATCTGTGTTTATCTTCTAATCGCTCTAATTTCTTCAGTAATCTGTTATTATCATTTCTTAGATTAATGCAACTTTTCAAGAGTATAAGATACATAGGATTAATGAGTAACATTTTTGATTCTTTCTCAAGAAGGGTTTCGTGATCATTATTTAAATTTACATTTGTATTTATCGGCTCTGCCCTATTCCAAGCACTTTCGGGAAGTTGAACTTTATTGAATATACGAGTTCGTAAGTGAAAAAGTTCCTCAACAATTAACTCCATTTGTTGCTCTGTTATCTCAGGAAAATAGAAGTTACTATTTACCGTAAAAAATTTATATTCATTTAGACCCGTAAAGTTAGGATTTAACATATTTTCAAAGGTAAAATTGGAATGTTGAAATCCTAAGTCGTCTTTGCCCTTCAATTCACAGTTTAAATGTTGTTCAGATTCACAGAAATTAGTTTCATCTCTCGAAATAGTTTTTTGTTCATGCTTTTCATGACATTGTGGAGGCGGTGGCTGATAGAGCAACATTTGATCAATTATATTTATTGATTTTTCAGCTATGTAGTTAACAAAATTTTCACTTTTCTTCTTAAATCGCTTATTGGAATGAATCAAATCTAAAGCATTTATCGGAAGTGAAATTTTCACTAATTTTCTATCTTGTAACAATAAAGATGAAATCTTTGAATCGCTCCTTGAATAAGAATTTGTGAACTCTGTTGGTTTTTCTCGAAATTTTGAGTCTGATTGATTCGGAGCCTGTTCTGACATCTTGATGGGTTTTATATATGAACAATTAATTTCAAACAAAGTCGGTCGTTTATTTTTTTAATTTTAAAAAAATATAAAATGCCATTCTTTACTCCATGATATTTAAAGTGACATCTGTCAAACAGAACCGTACATACATATAGGTTTTGCAGGGCCTGCAGGGATCATGTTTATATCTATACATATTACAAACACACTACGTACTCGATACATATGGCAAACATTTTTAGAATCAGATGTGTTTTAATTCTTAGGGCTCCTTCCACGATGACGCACGAGATACCCGCCAATCGCAGATCTCATACATTTGAATTTCTACCAATCAGTGACGCGTTTGTGCTACGTCAGCTGAACTTTGAATTCCCTATAGATCCCCTAGATTAAGTGGACTTTACACACAAATACATATCGTCAATCGCTGTATAAGGGTGCGTTTTCACGTGCCGCAAATACGCTCAAATGTATGTATATATGTTATTTAAAGTATTACATTATTAGTTACGATACGTAATAATGATTAGGTACAGATGCCTAAGCTTAACCTAAATTCTTAACAACCAATCTTGCCTCAGCTTTAGGGAAATACATATGTCGCTTATCTTATGATTAGGAAAAATCGAACGATGTTCGGAGAAATTTTAGAATCTACATATTATGTTTTATCTCGTTATCGATAATAATAATAATAAATATATGCTGAAGCGTATTTGTGTATAAAATCTGTTCCTAATAACGGTGGTAAAAGTACATCGAAAAAAATGTATATATTTCAGCCTTTGTTACATAAAATAATAATTCCTGGATTTTTAAACGCAATTTACCAATTTGATAGAATTTATTTTTCCCATAGAAATCGTCCTGAAAGATGACGAAACTTTGCTGGTTTCCCACAGGGTGTAGTAGATCAGCCAAAATGGCATTTAATCGCAGACGAGAGGAACAATATAATAGTAACAGTATAGTAGTAGTAGTAGTAGTAGTAATATATGAATGTGTGTGAGAAAGTAATAAACGCAATAAAATCTATAAAGTCACGAAAGTAATAAATGCAAAGTTAAACTTTCTTCATCAACAGTAAAGGTCAATAAGCGCAACTGCCAAGAATAAGAAATTAAAGGTTTTATGTTTATAAGATTTTTTTTTAATGAAAAAAGTTCCCCGGTAAAAATACGCGGAAGTCAAAGTGTACACTGGTCCAAAATACAGTTATGGTACACTTGAACGACGTTTGGGATGTATTTTGTTCAAATTTTCACCAGGGTTGGTTAATAAAGGTTCTGTATATATAAATTTATTCATGTGATTTTTCATGAATTCTTAAATTTTTAAATTTTCAACAAAATTTTTCTTTCATTTTCTTTTTTGATATCCGCCTCTGATACGTTTTGAGAGTGTAAAAAATTGTCGACTATTTATAGGATTACTTAAAAAGTGTCACATATTCCGAGTATATAAAGCTTTTATCGAGCAGAACTGCTTAGCCCTATTCAGTCCGTAATTCGCGCGAAAATGGGAGTTTAAAGTGGCCGGTAATGATATGCTTTCGAACTCCCTTTAAACGAACCCCTCGCGCAAAGACTAGAAGGTGTATGTATATGTACGTATATTGAGGGGGGGAAAAAAAGAGAAAAAAAAAGAGAAAAAAAAATCGTTTCCTCGACAGCGGGCGAAATTTTTGGAACACTCGCACACACCGTGAGAATTACCACGCATTTGTTCACTCCTTCAGGAACAATCATTATAAATACTCGCTGGACAAAAACGCTCCTCCATCATTTTAAATCGCTAACGATAATTTCCTTGTATACAACCAGAATGGCCAGTCTCACCACAGCTCGCCCGCGGGCTGCGCGCTAAATGGATATATTACATCCCATATACACAGAAAGCGGCATATTTCAGAATGATTTCAAGAATGGTTCCGAATGCATCAAATTGATTTCGAGATTTGGTACGTATATATATATATATGTGCGTGTGTGTGTGTGTATTTCATATCTACAAATTGCTCCTGCGACCTCTCACAGCCTTTTCCGTTGCTTTGTCGTATATGCACATACGCGCATTCGTATTCTTTTTTTATCCTATTAAAAAGGTTACATAAAGTCCGCATGACGCGCATATATTGGTCAAAGGTTGCAACAGGTCGCAAATCGGATAGGTGTACCTTGAAAATACACTGTCTGGTTACATCATATATTTACCTTAAACGTCGCTTTTTAGTGAAGGTGTATATGAAATATGGCGTTGCAATGATTAGGTTTCGTAATGATCGAAAATCGATTTAAATGGATTCAGAATTTAATACATTGATAAGCGTATGAATTCAATATTCGTCCTTCAATTTGAAGGATTTATCATTTTTTGGATTCAAACGTTTTCAGAATGATTGAGTTAATCATTCGCGACTTTATGATCTTCCAGACTTTGTTATTTCTAAAATTGGATTGAAATGAATTCGTATTTTGGATGAGTAACTTTTGGATTTGAAAGCATTCGAAATGGACGAAATCAGGATTAAAAAATTTTCAAACCAAATGTATTCATTCCAATCCATCTTCCATTGCTGGTAGTGGTATAGGTTTAAATGGATACTAAATTTAATCCATTTCAATATATTTCTACGCGTCGGAATTCTCTATTGTCCATCAATTTTAATTATTTCTCATTTTTGGATTCAACGATTTTCAAAATGATTCAGAATTATGCCATCCTTTATGAATTTTCAGATTTTATTATTTATGAATTGGCATGTATATGGACGAAATAAGAATGAACAAATGACGGTATATGAATGCATTTTTATTCATTCCAATCCAATTTCGATTGCTGGATTCCCAGTAATTGAAAATGCATTTAAATTGATTCGGAATTTAATGCATTTCAATTCATTTCTAGGCGTCTAAATTCTATATTTGTCCTTTCATTTTGAGAATTGATTATTTTTGATTTAAATCCGTTTAAATGCGTTATCTAAATTTAACAATTTTAAAATTTTCTCAATTTTGGATTCAAATGTTTTTGTAAATTTGTTTTGAAAACGATTAAGAAGTATTCGTCACTACTTTATGAAGTTTTAGATATTTTTACTTATGGATTTTCATGAATGCATTCATATTTTATAGATGAATTATTTGTTTTTTTATTTGGAAGCATTCGAAATGGACGAAATAAGGATTCAAAATCGGAATTTAATCCATTTCAATACATTTCTATGCATCTGAATTCTACATTTGTTCCTCAATTTAAAAAATCTATTATTTTGTCGTTTTTTAATCCATACGAATGTGTTATCTACATTTTTAAATTTTAAGAATTTCTCATTTTTGGATTCAAACGTTTTCAAAAAATGATTGAGTTAATTATTCTCGACTTTATGATTTTTCACAGTATATTATTTTTAAAATTGGATTGAATTGAATTCGTATTTAGATGCATAACTTTTGGATTTGAAAGTATTTGAATTCATTTGTATTCATTCCAAACCATTTTCGATTCCTGGATTCCCAGTATAAAAATAAAAATATATATAAATGGATTCAGAATTTAATGCATTTCAATACATTTCTATCCATCTCAATTCTATATTTGTTCCTCAAATTTAAAGATTTATTATTATTTTTTTTTAAAAACACATTAAGTCTAACGAAAATCATTAAAAATATTTGATTAGTTAGTTTCATTTATTATGAACAGTAGGGGATATTAAACGCAATTTTGCCAATAGATATAAAATTATGTACAGCGTATGTAGAACAGAATAATATGTAGTGGTAATAATAAAAAACTATTTATTATAAGAGATAAAAAAATTAAAATTAAAATGTACATAATGACGACGTAGAAAGAACGAACGAGGAAAAACAATTAACCATAGAACTTAAGATAATAATGAAAAAGGAAAGAGAATCGCATGTCCTAAACAAATACCAAACCAATACAAACACAAACATATATATATATATATATGTGTGTGTGTGTGTATATATATATATATATATATATATATACAATGTACGACTATTATTTATTTATTTATTTTTCCTCTCAAAATGATCAAAAACATTATTTCACTTGTTTTCAACATTCCTTGTGCAAATTATTACGAACGCAACATCTAATAATAAAGAATATTTAAACAAAAAAATTTTTTTTTGTTATTTTTCGTTGGACTCGAAACGTTTCGAACTTTGCCAACATTATATACATTTTAAGAATTCATCATTTTCGGATTTAATGATTTTGCAATTAAACATTTTCAAAATGAACGAGTGAAGTATTCTCTACTTTATGAACTTTCGAAATAAGCATTCGAAATTGAGAAAATGACGATTCAAAAATATGACGAAACGAATCCATTTGAATTCATTCTAAAGAATTTTTTTTCTTGTATCCTTTTTATATTTCAATACATTTCAATGCACTTGAATCCACGGGTAATCTTTTCATTCGAATCTAATAACTATTTCAAATTACGTTATACACATTTCAATCAATTTTAATCCAAAATTATTATGTGTAATAGCATGTAATGAGATTTTTTGGATTAATGTGAATTGAAATCCATATAATTCAATCCTTCGAATGAAAATGTATTGAAACGGATTCGGCAGCATCAAAAAACGAATACGAATTCATATCTAGACTTCAATACATCCTAATGCATTTTAATCCAGGAATAGTATTTGTATATTAAATTCAATGCTTTTTAATACATTTAAATCCAACAATAACGTATCAAAATTATATTAAAAGTTACATGTATTTCATGCACTACATTTTAATAAGTAATTTAATATATAAATATCATTTGCACGTTTAAACTAACTCGAATGTATCGACGTGTCGATATGAATTCTCTTCGTTACAGAACACGTCTTTCTCTATTCCGTCGAATCCGTTTTAATACATTGTAATTTACACGGCTAGGAAATAAAGGATTACATTTTTTGATCCTCTATTAAGTCCCTAAAGACCACATTTACTGTCGATATAGAAAAGGCATGAATAATTTATGTTGGAAAAAAGTCAGTTAACAAATACCTTTATTTTATTTTTACACCATTTCGACGCCTTCCAGTAAAGACAATATAATATTACTCTACTATTGTTTGTTTCCGCAAATATCGACAATTTTTTGTATATTTGTTGTAATTAGAGTTTTTCTTTTTTTGTTCATGATGCAAGAAAATGCATTGTGATGTGGTATATAGAGATCCTTTTGCTCTCACCGTGAACAGACATAACTCTGGCAACACCGCCTGTTACAAGATGTTTTGAGCTATACAGTCGCTCATTCACACAGCGAGATTTCACGCGAATTTTACCCCTTGCTTTGGCACTGAATTATAGAATAACCTGGAAACAAAAGCTTTCCGTTTCAAAAAATCATTGAAAGTCGTGCGGCGATTTTAAAGAATCCTCGTCGAAAGTCGTAAAAATCGAAACATGGCATTCATTGATTTTATCAAATTTAATTCGCATTAATTGGCCACTTCTTAAAATGATTGATAGTACATGCATAGATCATTTCATTTCAAAATACAATCTATGGGCATGCGCAGGAAACCAACTGCGGATATAATAATTACCTACAGTATTAGAAAATGGAATTAAATGGATTCGGATTTCAATGCATTTCTATTAGTTCTCAATTCTATATTTGTTCCTATCATTTTTAAGGATTTTTGTTATTATTTATTTTTATTTTTTTTTGTGTGTTTAAATGCATTTGAATGTACGTTGTCTCTATTTTAAAATTTTAAGAATTTCTCTTTTTTTTATTCACGCGTTTTCAAAATGATTGAGAAAAGTATTATCCAGTTTATAAATTTTTAGATTTTATCTTTATAAAATAGGATTGAAATGCATTCATATATTTGACATGAATTATACAGAAATCAAAGAACAAAAGAAAAAAAATGAAAGAAAATAGAAAAATAAAACGAAAAAAAAACGAAAGAAATAAAATGAATTATTTCCTCTGTCAATCCCGTCTGATGCGGCCAATCCGGAATTCACTTTTTATTCTAAATTCGACGTTAGTCCATTGTAAGTCGGTTGAATTTTTAATCGTGATATTTTTAACGTCAATTTTTATTTATTTACACCGTGTATGTCGATAAGTTTCGAGTATATAGTTTTCCATTTCGAACCTATAATATTTTTTTTTCGTGAATGAAACGCTAGATTTTATTTCTAGATCACATATGTATTATTTTCTACATTTCCGAATTAAATCGAATAAATACGAATTGTCCAAAAATGTAACGATTAAAAAAAGTATATTTTGAAAATATTTTTTTTTTTTTTTTTTACTCATAACCTTTTTTATTTCTTCTAATTTCCACACATTTTCTGTTATTTACGCGTTAATTTCTCGATTTACTTGAATTTTACGCGTTTGCGCATGCGCATTCCCAACCTCACTGGGAAATAAAGTATTGTCGTGCCAACCGTAACATTTATAATTGATACAACCATCAACATAGTTGACGCAATCGTTTTTAGGGTTGATAGGTTGATACGTCATAGTATACTTTTTGTTTTCCCCTATCCCTCCGACGGTTCTCCGATTCACCCCAGAAAGGGTAAAAAATTGAGTCTATATAAAAAGAACTCACTCATTTAAAAGAGTAGCTCAATTTTCATTCTACAGAAATTTACTTAAATTGAAAAGTCTGCTACAAACTTTTTTAGGTTTTCAATATTTACTTTTTTTGACATATTTAAATTGATTTTTTTGTAAGCAATCAATGATTCTGACTCATGATGACAAACGTCGAAAAGAAGACTCGACAGATTATAACTTTCATATTTTTATGGACCCTATACTATGATTCTAAACTATAATGCAGTTGATAATAATTGGTTGAATGTGTATTAAAAACGTTCACCGCATTAACTGGTTAATACTGTATTATACGAACCTGAGGATGGTGATAACTTATTTAGTATCGTATTATATATATACAATGTACCTGGACGTCAAAATGCGTTATCTATTGTGAAAGCGATGTTATAAGCATCACGAGCTTAAACTTAAACTGCTCAATATTGCGCGTTAATGCGGAACTAAATCAACAAATTCAACCGAGCGTTAGACCATCACCTTGCACAATTTAACGATCCATAACAATCAATCATGAGATACGCTTATTTTCTAACAACTCTTTTTTCGTGTTTTTTTTTTGTTTTTTTTTTTTTTTTTTTTTTTTTTTTTTTTTTTTTTTTTTTTTTTTTTTTTTTTTTTTTTTTTATTTTTTTTTTTTTTTCTTTATTTTTTTTTTTTGTTTTTTTTTTTTTTTTTATTTTCTTTTTTTTGTTTTTCATATTTTTATTGTAATAGAAATCCCATATGGGTACTTTTAAATGGGATTTCTGTTACGATAAAACATGTTTCTTTATTGTTTAATCATATTAAATGTGAATATATCCTAATTATTATATGGTAATTTTGAAATTGGATTTCTGTTACAATAAAATAAGTTTGTTTATTGTTTAATTATATCACACGTGATTATATTATAATTATCGTATGGTAATTTTGAAATGAGATTTCTGATAATAATATCATATGGAATTATATCATAATTATCATATGGTAATTACTTCGCCTGACGCAAGGCGGGCGAAGTATTGAATTCACCAACAAAAATTTTTTCGATTCTTCGATTTTGGGAATTTTTTGGTGGAAATCTATT
>JAPYZR010003137.1:0-18288 GCA_030522945.1 Trichopria nigra
GCCCAAATTTTGAAAAAACGTTTCAATCATTTATAATTTACATTTTTCGTATTTCGAGGTTAGGTCGGTAACTGTTCTACTTTAGAACCCCCTTAAGGGTTTTGAAACAATAATAAAAGTACAAATAAACAGCGATTTAAACTTCTTTATACAATTTTGACTCGGTAAGGGTGGTTCATTTAGCATATACATATATATAAAAAAAAAATTCTAAGTAAAAATCATTTAATGTGAAATGAGAATTTTGGAAACAAATTATATTTACGGCAAGGAAAAATAATTTATTTTCAAAAGATTTCACTTAATTTTACACGATGTTCACTGGAATTTTGTTGAGGAGTTATATAAACGTTACGTAAATTATTCCTTCCAGTACCGAGATTTTGGAAAAAAAGATGTTACAATAATTTTTTATTTATACTTTTTCTGTTTTGAGGTTAGGTCGGTAACTGTTGTACTTTAGAACCCCCTTAAGTTCCTCGGCAATCCTAAAAAGGAATCAATAAATCAACACCACTTTCGATCTCGAATGTCTAATTGGACTTATGGCTATAGAAATATGTTATCATATAACATAATATATAGATATTAGAGCAATATAAGTTTCGGCCACATAATAAACTACAGTGCAAATGCTACGACAAACTATTATGGGTGCAAAATAAATTACGTAAAATTCGGATAATGCTGACCGAAGAAAATGCAAATCCTGAAAATTACTTTTGTTACCACGATTTCTATGCAAAATACTCTTTGCCATTCATTCCATAAATATATTGATGCACTTTGCTTAATTAATCGACATTCGCTGATGGTTTCACGTCTAATGCGATAATATTAAGATTAATAAATTTACTTCTTTAGCGTGTGCGCGTACTTTAGAAATTGTCGCTCCTTATTTTTTTTTTTTTTCGTACGAATAGTCGTTATCGTGTGGAAGCACAGCGTTATCGCACGAATTTTAATTTATTACACTATGTCAGCAACAAATTTTCGTTGCGTATAGCACCTTACCCTAGTAGAATATTTTTTTTTTTTTTTTTAGATCGCTATGCCATACTTAGCAGTTTATTTTTGTGGAGAAAATTTTATTGACAAAAAAATCTATTGTTTGAAAATTTGATCCAATTTAATTAAGTCGCATGATTTTTAGTTAGCCCTTACGCATTATTCAAATTCGCTTATTTTAGAGGCCAATAATCAATGGCATACCAGGTATTCGAGAATGGCCCCTCTTCGCAATGTATTTGAATAGACCGCAAAGGCCAACTAAATATAATTCGCTATAATTAAACTACACCAATCGGGTCAAATTTTGGCACTGCCATTTTTTACTTGAAATTGGACGAATAATCGAACGAATATATGTATATGTAAGGTGCCCAACAAATTATTAGCAATTCTACATACGATATGAATATTCGTTCAACTTTAAGTAAAAAGTGGCAGTGCCAAAATTTTAATAATAAATTTGTATAGTTTAATTATATTGAATTGTATTTAGTTGGCCTTTGTGGTCTATTCAAATGCATTGCGAAGAGGGGCCATCCTGGAATATCTGGTATGACATTGATTATTCACCGTATATGTCCCTAAAATAAGTGAATATACATATACAATTGAGTTTCGATCAATTTAATGAAGAATGCTTATATTTTAACGAATAGAATATTTACCAGATGTTTTTAGCGAATGGCAAATATCCAATTTATAACAATTTTAAGAATCGCGAACCAGCAATACATTATCGAAAAGGATGATGCCATTCTCGATCCGAATTTTCCGTTGCAGCTTATACGTGAGGATTTGTTATCGAGTTTACGTTGACATTTAATAATTTTACTGCGAAACACTTGTACACTTGCCCTCGTATAAATACACGTATCGAGAAATGTCAAGCTTATTTGTTTTCACGAAACGAAATGTAGCGAAACCGGCTTAGATTTTAGCTCATATATATACACGAAAAGTTAAATTTACGCGTTTGATATTTACTCGCTAAAGATTTTAGGGTTTCAGTAATGTCACTGAAACGTTTCGTTGCATCCATATATGTAACGTTTCAATTTTTGGCTGGAAACCATGAATGTCATTTGAAAAGTTTATGTGGGGTTTCAATAACGGTACTGAAACCTTTCTGAGACAAAATGTCACATTGAAACCTCTGAATACCTATACATATAGTAATGTAGTATTACATTATTTTGACAATATATCCTACACAATTCTTTTTTATTTATACAATCAGTATATAAAATAATGTAAAACTTATTGACATTGACATTCCTGGCAGTGTAATTCCTGACAATATTATTCCTGTCGATATAAATCCTAAGTATATATAATTCTTGAAAATGTAATGGCTATGTCATTTTAGATAATATGAATCCTGAAAATGGAAGTACTATAACGATATAATGCCTGACAATATTATTTCTGACAATGTCATTCGAGACAAATGCATTCATGACAATATAAATTCTAACATGAAATTCCTGAGAATGTAATGAGAATTTTACTCCTGACCATGTCATTCATCATCATACAAATCAAGGAAATGTAATTCTTAACAATATCATTCGGTATAAATGCATTCATGATTGTATACATATATCGTAATAATTACATTCCTGAGAATATAATGTGAATGTCATGCCTGACGGTTTAATTCCTTATTATGTAATTCCTGTACAAAGGATTCTTTACGACGTTATTTCCGTCAATGTCGTTTCTGATAATGTCATTAATGATAATTATAATTTATAAGATTGTACTTCCTGAGAATTTAATGAGAGTTTTATACCTCACCATGTCTTTACAATAATTCCATCAAGTTTTTGATTTTGATCGTAACTTGTTACTCTCCCAGTCATTCAAACTATACGTCAAATTGACATCCAATTTGGATGGAACTTCGGGTTGCGTTGTCTTTAAACGTAGTATTAAAAAATTAGGTGATTATATAACCCCCGAGAGTATGCAGCCGAGGATTATTTCGAGAATCGTCGAAATAAAACAATAAAATGGGTTCATATTCAGGAATTACAACAATTCCCGCCTACACAAATCAAATAATTTGCTGGTTTTCCAGGGGCGAAGTTTCGAAAATGGTCATTTTCAGTATATATTACCGAAATCTACAAGCGTTAAATTTCAAATGTTATTTTATTCTGGTAATTTCATCAGGAACATTTTGAACGGCGACAATTTTGAAAAGTAGCATTCGACATAAACCATCGACTTTCGATTAATTAAGCAAAGTACAACACTCTATTTATGGAATAAAACGAAAAGCGTATGCATAGAAATCGTGCTATAACAAAACACTGATCCGACATCATTCACTGTTGCCCCGGTGAAGCGGACTGGTACGTACACTATACAGATCCTGTGCTATGAGCAATTAGGTCACTGTTTAAAAAAAGGGGACTTGATTGATTCACCGAATTTACCGCTGCATTATTATTGTGTAGCATTTTACAAATTAATCAGTCATTGTTTAAAAGTTTGAATTGCATTAAATTTTTTTTTTTTTTTTTCTACTCGTTTTATCACGTATTTATCTACATATGATATATTAATAATTATGCCTCAGTAGAAATTAATCGTGGTGCTGCTGTATCGATTCTATCTAGATTACCAAATAATAATTAACGGTTCTAGACTGGAAAACTATATAACCCCGATATAGCTGGTAGACGCCTAAAGTATAATGGCCACGATAACAATGGATGTATATGATCTAAGTAAAATTTGCCTAGTTTTTATCTAGGAAACACTGCACAGATTGAAAACCGTAAAAAACTGGCCAATCACATAATTTATTAACGATATTTATTTGTAGCTCTTCTTCTTGTTCAACATTATTGTCATCACTATCATAATTATCATCATTACCATAATTATTATTATCGCAGCCATTAATTTTATCACTGTCACTATTTCCAAGGCTAACATTATTGATATTATTGCTGCGATTGTCATCCTTTTCTTCACTACAATCATCTAAAAAATTCTTCATTTCCTTCTCTTTCTTCATATTTTTCTTCCCAATCTTCACGATCCTATCCTCTAATTCTTTATAAACTTTCCTGTCCTTCCTGCTCCTGACATTCTTCATTGCAAATACGATGGATATTAATCTAAATTGTATTTCCTAACACCTAATACTTGCAATTTAGCAAATGGTTCATATTTATTATTATTATTAAAGTTATTTTCATTAAGTAGTACTCTTAAATTATTTATCACTTTTAATTGTGTTTTATGTTTTCATTTACCAAATGGTACACGTTCTTTCTTTTCCGTATCCGCAAATTTTAATGGACTACTTTATTTTAACCTAAAAAGAATTTGTTATAGAAATAACCATATCTGTTATTTTCTAGACGAAAGCGATATAGAAACGAGGCGTAATTTACAGTAATTTTCACTATAGATATTCTAAGTCAAATCTACATAGTAAATGAAGGAAATGAAGAAAAAAAAAAAGGCAGTCGTAAAGTTTTTTTTAACAAAATTTGTTAAGAAATCTACATAGAATCGAGAAATTTTCTCGTACAGATTTTATGGTGGTTTTCCGCGATATAGGACCTTTATTACAATAAATCGGAATGCCACGATTACTTTCTGTCTGGGTGCTTTATGTTTGATTTCCATTATTCACGCGACATCAAGAAATATAGAAATTATTTGAAAATATTTGTTACATTTCAACATTGTTTTATGCTAAATTGTTAAAGTTTTATTGTTATCATTTATGATAAATTCCTTTTAAAAACTGCTACTATTTAACCTCCGGTATGTTAAGAACTACTGCGCTAGACTCAAGTCGGAAGTTCTTTAAAATTAACGTCCCTTCATATATAGAATAGTTTTTCATTTCATCAGTTACAGTTCAAAAATCGAATAGCTAAAAATGGATGATATTTTTTGACGTCAGACTTCATCAGTGAATTAACGAAATTGGACTTGAAACAATTATCAATTGATTATATATATATATATATATAGAGAGAGAGAGAGAGAGAGAGAGAGAAATAGAGTCTAACTCCTCTACAGTGACATGTTTGGTTCTTAGGCTTCTCCTCAAACTCTGATATAGTGTCACCATTCAGGGCATCACCAACACTTTACCCTTCCTAAGCCTATTAACTGTACTCCTTGGTATTTTTGTCCTAGTACATTTGTATACGGTATAGTTAGGATGAGCAGAAAGTAGTCGAGTAACACTAGAGCGGGGTTCGAACCAACTGACAAAATTGACATTGAAATGCAGAAAATAATTAATCATCGCTGTCAATAAGAGTAACTTTAAGCTAAATTGCAACCACACCTAAGAAAAATTCGCATATGAATTCCGAACAAATAAGGGCAACCCGGTTCACCTAATTTCATTCCCTGCAATATTTTCCGTCACTTATAGGACACCCTGTGTATACATGTCGATTTGTCGATGTCAGCACTAAACTATCGACTCGTAGAGTGTACATAAAACTGTAACTCTTTCATCTACACGTCGCATAAACCGAACTTTTTAAAGAGGTCATTTCAACGAACGACGCGTGCAAGTGCGCCCTCCGGCACGTTTATATATATATACATACACGAGTTCATCGTAAATTGTCGTCATCGCTCAATGTCGGCTGTCATTGGTGTCGAAAAATATATGAAAACCATTCGTAATACTCACACTACGGCGAGACTGCTCGAAGCGAGGATCTCGTCGATGGATCGAATGCCGGCATCATGGCAGACGAATTCCGTGCCTTCGGCGGTGACGTTGCACGCTTCCCTAATCCCAGTCCTGGTAGCATTGACCCGTCCGAGGACCCACGGGCACATGACCAAGAGCAGCAACGTGCCACGTAGACCACCACTCGTCCTGGCCATTGTTCTATATCTCATCTTCGCTCTCTACTTCCCCTTTTCCTCGTGTCCGAAGCTCTTTGGACTGTTCCACTGCAACCCTCGTAATTTATCTCGATCTCGCACCGTCTGCTTCCTCCTGATGGTGGTCGCAGGAGATGGTCTCCCGTACGACGGCGAGATGCATCATGCGGGGTCGAAGGTTCCGGCTTTGGTCTAAGTTACGTCATACTTCCGCCACTGGTCAGTCTGGAGCGAGGACATCGGCATTGGAGACGTTTATCCCTTGCTTCCTTCGGGGTTAACCACTGGCTCGAATTTCATTCATATTATTGAAACACAACTGGATTTTCTGCTTTTTCGGGGGCAAACTTCGACGTTGACGTCCGCTGATTTATCGGTGTTGCAGTTCGGTCGCGCGTGTTAACGTAATTCGATCACTGAATGGTATTGAAAAAGTTTCCGTTGTTTGGATGATTGAATTGTTTTTTTTTTTCTTTTTGTATTTATGCGATATCAAATTATGTCGTTTTGCGATATTGCGTTTGAAAATAATGCTGGAATAAAAATTTTGACAATTTATACCAGATTTCAGTCTCTTGATTTCTCCTTCGACTTTTCTTCCATTGCGCTGAAACTTTTGAAATGAAAAATTAAATTTAAATTTATGTTTAAAAAAAAAGTCGCCCTAAAAATTTCAGCGCAATGGACTGGAAGCGGAAAAATTCATCTGGATGGTGTATAAACTCTAGTAAAATATTTTCAATCGGAAATGTCCACGGAAATAAAAGTATTGTTGAACCATATGAACGTGGTTATGTCAACTATGGATATAGTTTTCTTAACAATACCTTTTTATCAATGTTTTCCTCCTGCCTCTCTATTTATCATGCCAAATGTTTTAAATCGATTAAAAATTGATGAAAATAAATACAAGGAAAACAAATGCTCTGAATGGGTGTTGTTATTTGTAAAGAAAATTTTTGAGATATTTTACCTCCACTTATAGCAATCGATTTAGATCAAATATTTTCATGATAACGTTTAGACCGAATTGGCGATCAAGAACTTTAATATAGATATTTCTCTGGAACTTTTGATTTTCGTGAGGATTTTTTTGAAATATAAGAATTTTTCTAATTATCATAAGTATATTATAAAATATATTATAAATACATTTATATCATAAATGTAAGTATGTTATAATATAAGGATATTCTAAAATACAGAAAGTTTAAATAAATTTTACTTTTTTCCACAGTAACTTATTTAACGTTCACTTTTCGGAAATCATGAAAAAGTATATATCATATACCTATAACGAAAAGTTGTATTGCAGCAAATAAAATTGTGATGCTTATTGTTTGAATTATATTGCTACTGAGTTTACGTTAATAATTTTCTTAAATAAAATATTTCTAATCAGTGAATAAAAGATTACTAATTAGTGATTTTAATTTATTTTAAAATCTCAAATTTTGTTCGAACTTATTGTTGAGATACGTAATTCATTATCGGAGACACTGAAAACCCCTTTTTAGCTATTTTCTCCTGGATACTAGGAGCATTTCGCCCCCATTTTGTATTCGCCATTTTGGCATTTCCAAAATTTGCCAACAGGTTTGACAATCATAGACCTCGAATAATTCCATTTTCACAATGCTATCATAAACAATAGGGATTTTTTTTCAAAATTTGACCTACATTTTATATCCGCCATTTTGAATTTTTCATTTCTGTTATTGTAAATTTGTAATCAGCGTCTTCGAAAATCACGGAATAGACATTGTTACATTTCAAGGACTTATTCTACTATTTGAAAAAAAGTAAATTAAAAATAAATTTTTTTTTCAATGCGAAAAGAAATCTACGTTTATATTTTGTTAGTACAAATACTAATGATATAAATAATAATCGGTTAAGTTTAAAAAAGAGTGCCACTGTACATTTTTTTATCAAAATGTCGAAAATCAACAGTTACAGAGTTATTTTCATACACATTATATTGAAGTGCAAACATCCACGTACTAATGCCCAGAGAAAAAATAACGGATGACCAGTTTTTAATAAATCAATGAACGAACTTGCAAGTTCATTAAAGCTTAAAAAATTGTCAATCAATATAAATATCTATACCAAAAGTTCCGATTGAAAATGCGTCATTGGATACATAATATAACCGTTTCGTAAATACCAATTTAATACTATCACTAAATAGAATTTAATGGGTTAGGGAATGACTTTATCGACACTTATCCGATTCATAGATGACAAAATGAAAAACTAACTTATTTATGAACACCTATATTGGCTATAATTCATTCAATTCAATGCGGGGAATTCCATAAAATTATCGAATAGTTATATAGTTGTAAAAAATTTTCATGATTTTCAAAGAACAGTTTTCACCATGTTTACTTTCTGAAATTGGTCTTTAGTAACACATCTCTTCTACCTATTTCACAATGCTGTTTTTTTTTTTACTTTTACTGCTTTTAATGCAGCAGGGGGAAAAAATGTGAAAAACACAATAAAATCTGCAGCTATTTCAAATGCTAAAAATTCATGAAAGATTGTGTTTATCGCTTAAATGCACTCACATAACATAAACAAAAGTTCCTAGACCAAAATGCATGGTGTGCCCATAATTTGTAATTTCCAAAGTTGGCGTGAATCTTTTCAGAAACGATTATTTTACACTCTGACGTAACTGCAGTGTTCGAGAATTACTTGCGCGAAAATGATTTTCTTGTTTTCACACCGAGCCAAAACATGTAAGTTTTCAGACGATTAATTTGTCGTACACTGAAAACATAGAGTATTCTCGAGTACAATAGAAAACTTCGTCTTTCGAAATATATATACAATCGAATGTACTTCGAGTAAATACGCGTTGTCTTCGTAACTAAAATCTATTTTTTCTATGTTCATATAATGTAAATCACAAAGAACTTAATTTTTCTGAAAAATTTTAGTTTTATAAAAATGAGATTTCAAGACTTGAAAGAACAAAAATCACGTCAGAAAAAGTATTGGCATATTTTTCCCTTAAAAAAATTTAGATAGTGGAATGCATTTTCATACATTTTTATTCTTGTCATTAATAAAAAATAACTACAGTTGAAAAAAATAACGTAACTGCACCGATACTACTTAACAATATCCATATATGTATATCTTGTTTATGGTATTCTCACTTCCAACAAGTTTTTAAATTTGATATACAATGAGACTAGATGATTTAAACTATAATTACTGACCTGCATTGTGGGGTTTATCCACCATTCTGCATTACGAACATTACGACGGAAATCGTTCATAAAACTTTACCGCCGGAAATAAATTTCCAAAAACGATTTTTCTCCGAATTCATGTGGCATTAGGATAATTGCCGAGTGTTTTAGTTTAATTGAATTGGTATCTTCACTGTCGACAATTCGTTCATTCATTGTTCTGATATATAAAATTATTCTTCGTTTCTCATGTTTTTTTCTTTACGTTACGATTTTTGAATTGTGCATTGAAAACATTGAAAATAACAATTGTACTTTAGCAACATTTTTGTGTTTTTATTTTTAATTTAATTTTTATACAATAATTATTATATCGTAACTTTTTCTATTAAAGTGGCATATACTCTTCGATAGAAAATCCGACATTAAATGCGTATTTTTTAAAATAGATTAGTTTAAATGTTATATGTAATTGAAAATAAAATAATAACGCCAAAATATAAGAATATTTTTCGTATATAATAAAGTCATACATATAGAAAACATATAAACGTTAGTATTTAAGAGAAAAATTTAATTTAAAAATTCTGGTAGACTGAATTTGTGATTTCTAGAATTTTTTCTACTGTAAATTAGTCATCTGCCTTACGAATTTAACTAAAACCGTCATTATTTAAAGTGACATATTTAAAAACATGTCTTTATCAAACATAACAGAAAATTTTCACGATCGACGATTATGAGATAAAATTAAGTTCAAATTGGGAGACTGAACATTGACGCCAGAATTTAACATTATTATTATTATTATTTTATAAATTACCAACATCTCCAACATGAATATCACACTTTTCTAAATTTGTATAAAACCGTATATTACTTTAATTGCGAAAAGGTTTAGTTTAAGGAATCGTTCGTATAATCTTTTCTTACTAATGTCTTATTACCAATATGATGGTCGATAGACGATTTTTTGAAATCGCACTAAATCTTTGTAGGATCGGATACAAAACACGCGGATATCGAAAATCATAAAGATCGATGAATATTTAATATTTTACTCACGCCATGCCGCCATCTTGATTTTAACCAAATTAACCACGAATTCTTAATCCGCGACTCCAAAATTACATGGGTTTCTTACAAATGCAGTTATTGTTTCTTTTATAATCCGATCCTGATGATTCAATGGAATTTCGAAAAATTTTGACAGACATTTCGGCAATAAGCCATTATATGCGCTTGGACCAATAAATTTGTGAAAAACGACAAAAATTAGGTCGAAATAGAAACGCCAAAGTTGAGGTAAATTTCCAGTTTTTTGCTGTTAAAGTATATTTACATACTTAAATTATATGAAATCTATTTAAAAAAAAATAAGAATTTTAATTACGCAATTTTAACTAATTTACAAGTATTTACAAAGTGTTTATAAAGTGACAACGAGAATATTCTTCGTCACCGAGAATTTCAATTCATGACATCAGAATTACCAGCTGTCAAATGACAGATCGGCATCCCTAAAAATGACATCGTTTTTCAGACATCGTCATTTTATTTCTTCATTGATCGACATGGTCTGATGGCATATTTTTACACGATTGACATGATTTGATGACAACACTGACACAGCTGTCAAATGATCTATTCCTTAGGCAGTTATATCCATTATCAAAAAACAAAACAGCATATAAACATGGTCAAATGTTATCTTGGAAAATCTTCATATATGATTTCATTCGCGCGTGCCGATAAAAGTATCCCTTTACCCTTTACCTCAACTCAATAAATTTTCATTAAGTAGTACATGCCGATTACCTTTTGTAAAATATCAGTCACGTTCGAGAATTTTCACCATGCTTCACGGTAAGCATCTCAAAACGTTTAAAACGTATTACAACTTCAAAAAACAAAATAATGCACATTTTTTAAGGCAAATGCTAGACAACATTTTTAAAGAAATTTCTCTCCATACAAAATTTATGCACGTGCCAAAATATTTCTGTATACTTTTAGGCAATCCTCGCAATTTTTCGCGACGTCGTCTCAATATCACCACTTAGTTAGACGAATCAAACTATGCACTTGCTCCTTATCGGCAGCACTTCGCGCGAACAACTTCCACCCCGTTTTTCCAGTATATATATATAGCATGGAAATCTCTGCAGTATCGGAGGCCCTAAAAAGGTTACGGTCCCATCGCATTTTTCGAAAACTTTTTTCGATAAAGAAAAAACGATGCACGTAAAAAAAAAATTTTTTTTTTTTTGTTTTGTTTTATATATCGGAAAATCTGGAAGATTTTTCTGTCACACGAGAAGGAACACTCGCTGTGTTCCACGACGTGGTTCTTTAGCCGACTGGAGCGGTGTGCACCGCATACGTACGTACGAGCTCCACTCTCAACACTGGTTTCCTCTCTCTTTGCCGTTGCCCTTTTTCCCTCCCTCTCTGATGACGGCGAGTCGTTTCGAGTCGCGACTCACACGCGCGCAGTACTCGCAAATGTCCACGACGATGAAGCGGTCCTCCACCCTCACACTCCTGATTATGCGAATTTTTAATTTACTCGGGCATCTCGCCACTTTTTTTTGTTTTCTTTTTTTTTCTTTTTTTTATCACCGTAGGTTATCTATGGTAATTGTTTATCGACGGCGCGATAGGGGATGGAAAGTTGAGTGACCCGCGTTTGCTGGCGTTCGCTGTGAAATTGTCGTGACGATCATCCCTGTCAGAACGATGCTTAAACGAGATCATATATATAGGTTTCAGGCTCTCTCTAATTTTTCAAGTTCAGTCTCGGAAAAATTTCATTCAAATATTCATTGAAAAAAAAAAAAAAAAAAACAGAAAAATTAAAAAATAGTTGAGAAAATATTATATACGTTTTATATATATATATGTTTTCATATATTCTTTAGAAGTAAAAAAAAAATAAATTTTTCGCCCGAAGATGTATGAATTCAATATGACATCACATTGTACCATTCTGCCATCAAAACTAAAAAAATTAGCAATACATAAGTACAAGAAAATTGCATCAGGGGAGAAATAAGAAAACAAGACCGAAAAACGACGTTTTTCGCCCATGGTAAATAATTTCTCTTATAAGATATATACTTTCCATGGATATTTGATCCAGATCGTTGATCAATTAATCGGAGATATGTCGATTTCTAATTGGGCAATTTTAGAAAACCGATGACTGTTTTATTTGATATAAAAATTCAAGTATTTACAGTACTCATTCGTCATTTTCTTCAGTAAATTGAGAAAGATACAATTTTTTGAATTCCATTACATTATTTTCTTTAAGATTTTGGATATCTCGACTTTTGCATATATATGCAAATGACAGATTGCATTATTTATCAAATTAGTGTTTGCCAAATACTGCTATTCCGTCGAAGTCATTCAGTAGATATAGGGTGAACTTTGGATATGAAGGCCTACCACTATCGACTATTACTACTTAACACTCGGTGATCCGCCTACGATCAAATATCCGTCTACGTTAGATATATGTTTACATCTGTGTATACACGCTTATTCCTGCCTACAAGATTTTCCTTTTTGGAGGGAGTGCAACGTTTTTTTTTTTGATACAATGTGCATTAAGTGCTTATTATATATATATATATGAAAATACGAATAATTATACTAAATTGTATGCAATTTTGGAAATTCCATAATTGTTCGTAATAAATTATTTCATTTTTTGGTTGAAATTATTTTAATCAATATTCGTTTATGTAATTTAGTAATAATTAATAAAAAGTTACTAACATTTTTTTTATAAATTTTCGTATATTCTTTACTCACATCGAGACTTTTATCTTCTGGTCACACTTGACGCAGCTACAGATTTTTGCTCTAACTTGGTTTTTCCATCTCTCGGATTCTTACCGACCCCATCGTACCTCAAGCTTTATGTTATCACCGTTTCTAGGTTTTTATAGTTTCAATCGTGGGAAAAGTGTCGTTTTTAGGGATATTGTAAATTCGCGGTCGTGACCCTATACTTTTTTTTTTATGTGTAACGAGTTTAGACTGAGGACAAAATGAAAATATTATTTTGGTCATTTTTACGGAGTAATTTTTAAGATTTTGAATTACTTTGCCCGGGGACGTTCAGGGCAATCAATTTTTTTAGTACATTTTGCTTTTTATACGTATTATATATAAGTTTTTCAAGGTTATATAGCCCCGATAGGAGGACACAGATAAAGAGTCGAAGCGTAGAGGAAAAAAATGCCCAAAATCATTATTTTCAAATAAACAACGAGTTTTTTTTTACATTTTCGAATTAACAATTTTGGATTTACAAAATGGCAGCAGTGAAAATTCTGATTTTTCGAACCCTTATGTCCCGAAAAGTCGGATTGACTGTTATATTTTTTCACGTCCAGTAACGTGGAAATTATTTCTTCAACAAAATGTCACATATACGAGGATGAAAAATACCTCGTTATATCTGACAAAAAAAAAATCGTTGAAATGCAAAATTGAAAACTTAATAAATTTGATAAAATATATTCGCTCGTAAATATATTCGCTTATATTAAAACACGAAACGTAAAATCTGGCAATTTAATAGAATATACGAAAATGAGAAATTATATTCAAACACAGGTTTAATGACGATAAAGTTTTAGAGATATATCCCGAAATTACATTCGATAAAAGTCCTGTAATACTTTCCATAATGGAATTAAAATTTTTATCACCGGTCGATTATATTACTCTACTTTTAATTTGTCGTTTCATTTTTTCATTTCTCCACGTTATTGCCGATTTTACGAGGCACTTCCTTTTAGCTCGGAATATCTGCGTTCAAACTTTATCAACCGCCGTTCTACATTAATCGACTTTAATGTCATCTTTATAAAAACTTTAATATTCAATATCCTAAACCTCTTTTGTCTGACGCCTTTTTTTACGGTTTGCTGGATTTGTCGCCAAGTCCTTTCCGTTGTGCAATTCGTCGTACTACTTTCATTCTTGTCATCGCGCAGTTTAGAAATGATCAACACAATGTTCGACTGTACTTTTCTCCACGTCGTTTTCACTCATTTCTGTTCTTTGTTTCCATTTCTTGCAATTTTTTTACTTTTATGTATTTAATCTCCTATTTTTATGACCAACGCTCGCGATCTTAAAGGAGATCTCTTCGCGCGTGTCCACCATTTCCTCCGATGTATACTTTTTATATAATCCATTGCAATTCTTTTCATTGTCGCGACGCCTTATATAGTGTTATTCTTTCCTCAATTTCTTCGTTTCGTTATTTTTCTTACTTTTCAGGATTTTCTATTCAGTTTTCGACCACTGTATATTTTTCTACTATTTTCCCACAGCTACCTCCAGCTTTATTGTCTTCTTCACTTTCTGTTATAGCCTCGGTACCGACGTTTTCTCTCTGCGAATTCGTTCGTCTCATTGATCCTCTCTGTCTGTCAATCAATATGACCGTTTCTCTTGAAACGTACGTCGAACTTTCGCGACAAGGAAATCTACATGGAGAAAATTTTTCTTGGAAATTTTACCATATCAGATGTTCATTCCGAGGACAGATTTTCGTCATGAGAAAAATTAAAATATTAAAAATAAATTTTATCTGTTTTTCAAGATTTACCACT
Organism: Trichopria nigra; assembly: GCA_030522945.1. Taxonomy (NCBI): domain Eukaryota; kingdom Metazoa; phylum Arthropoda; class Insecta; order Hymenoptera; family Diapriidae; genus Trichopria; species Trichopria nigra. The sequence goes on from JAPYZR010003137.1 coordinate 14,741, forward strand.
ATAGAATTCTAAAGTCAGTAGAAATGTTTATTTTTGCATAGCTGTCTACATTTTTCCCTTATACATTTTTCAATAAATTTTTCAATTTTCGTTTTTTTTTTCCGTCGCATCTATCGTCAATTATTATTAGTAATTTTCTCGTTGACATCAATCATATATTTTTATCACCTTTTTTTTATAACTTTACTATTTTTACCAACTTTTATCCGTTTCACTTATGTCTTTTACAAACTTCATCAATTTTCGTGTGTTTATTTAAATCGATTTTATACTATATAGAATATAACTGCCGTATCAATTGTTTACATATTAACAATGATTATTACTATTATGAATTAAGTCTATTTAAATGCTTGAAGGACTTGTTCTTGAATTCTATTTTGAATTTCGGAAAAATTTGTGAGTGGAACTGAGGCGTCATCCGTTTTTGTATACAATAGTTGCTATAAACAGCAGAACATCCCAATAAGAACTCGATCGTATAATAAACGTTTAATTCTGGTCTAAACGCATGGTACAAACCTGGACTATACAATGTTTCGTAAGTTACGTATATAATTCTCGTTTCGGTGACCGTCTATAAAACGTCTTGATATACCAGTTTTTAAACGTAAGGCAAACGTTAATTATGTGCGGATCAAATTAGTATATCTAAAACGTATATGTTACCACTTCGACATTCTTATACAATATATTTCCATAAAACGCGTTTGCACATATTGGGAGTTTAAACTCGTTTATAAACGGTTTTTAAACCGTTTATAAAACGTATTTACGGTCTGAACAGGCGTTCAAATGAAAAAAAAATTGGTTAAAAATTCGTATAAAGAGCGTTTATGAATAAACATTATATATATATATATATATAATTATTTATTTATTATCAATTTATTCTTGTTTTCTATTTAATTTATTTAGTACATAATATAGTATCCCTAAAGGGATATTTCGATATTGCAACCATTTTAGGTATATAATATATAAACATATTTTTATCCTCCTCATTGCAAATCATTACTAATCGCAATAATAATGGTCAACTGAACGAACGACAAACAAATTTATATATCCACCTTCCACCTTGTCTTTCCCTTATACACACGTATCTAAATGTCGATCAGTGTCCGTCCTTTTGTCTCTCGAGGATCTTCTATATATATACGACAGGAAAATCCGAAGTCAGACATTCTCTATCTCACTGTGTACGTCCACCTATACCTAGGTTCAAATATCTCCTACGTTTGGAACTATCAGCTTTTCCGCTTTTCTTACGCGTTAGTTCCTCCCACTTAATGTCACATCTCCGGCAATTTTCCTGCCTTTACTCGGTAAAGTTCATGGAAAATATTTGCACGAAATGGACTAACGATAAAACTATTCTTCAATTTTTTTTTTATGATTTTAATCTTAATTTTGTAGACTAATTTTAATATAGGTATAGATACATAACTCGATATGTCTCTTGGCGCATCTTCTTCTATACAGAATATAATCCGACTCTTTTTACATCGTCTAAACCACTGTCCCCTGGTAGGTTTGTGACTAAATCCGATGCTCTTGTTCTTGATTTCCTACGATGTCCTTGGTCATTCCGATTCAGACAGCTCGCGCAATTATTGAGTTTCCTCTCCAATGATTGCTCCCGTCAACTTCAGACGAATTCCCATCCACAGTCGGTGCAATCTCATCGTGTAACCTATTCCAACTGGGATCGATACTTTGAGCATATAACAAAACATCAGATCATTTCTCAGATTTTCCTTCTATACACGAATCCTTGGTCCAAGGGCATCCTAATTCTCTAGGACTCTTTTCATGAGTCTGTCAACATTTTTTTTTAGGACTATACAGGGTGGTATCACTTGGGATTGTTTCATCATTTTCGTTTGTTCCTGTGCATAATATACAATTGATACAGAATGATAAAATTCATAATATAAGAATTATATGTCTTATGTTTGTTCTAGAAAGTATTCATGCTGTTTCCAGAATGATCGGCAATTGAAGTGTGACCATGAAGGGACTCTTCTCTTAACTATAGCATCGTTTCTTATGTTTTTAAATTAATTTCAGAAACAGTATCTTAATTATTCGAAAAATAATAATAATAATAATGTGTAATAAAAAATCCAATAATAATATACAATTACTATAATTTTCCGGAGAGTTTATCCATAGTCTCGCTGTATATTATACGCGATGTTGTTCCATGTGTTTTCTTCTGTTCTCTCGCTCGACATGACGTCATTGATCGCACATGCACACCCGGACACGGACTCCTGTAAGTACGCACGGAATTCGGGAGTGTACAGAGAGTTCCTTGCACTTAGTCGTCATTACTGTGCACCAGAGTACAATGGCGGAAACGCCAAATTTCTGTCGAAACAGAGGACGGGTCGTATTTTCAAGGCGATTTCGGCGTATATATAAGGGGAAATACTCCAGCAAAGATTCGGAATCATTGAAAATATTGCTTTTAATCGTCGACTTTTCTGGAAAATTATATCAACGGCAAGTTTCTCTTTTTGAAGAAACTGATTTTAACCAGTTTTTAGGTTTTTATAGGTTTCAAATGTCCTTATTAGTGAAAAAAAAATAATAATAATAAAAGATAAAAAAACAGATAAAAAAATTAGCATATCCTTTATAGTTGTTATAGATGGCTCTGTATAGATCTGATTAGTTCTTTGGATATATCATACTAAAATGGTGAGAGGAAGGCCAAAAAATAATTGCATTTTAAAAAGTCTCGTTCTTGAAATACATAATAATTGTTTTTTTTTTTTTTTTTTTTTTTTTTTTTTTTTTTTTTTTTATTTTTTTTTTTTTTTTTTTTTTTTTTTTTTTTTTTATTTTTTTTTTTTTTTTTTTTTTTTCTTAAAAACTGAATTTGAAGGGTTTTCTACATATCGGAGGGATATTCGCATCGGTTTGGATTACAATTTATGGTCCATTTTGAGCGAAACAGTTTGCGTTCGCACCACTGCGGTGCGCATAAATTGCCACTGTATAGAGTCGCGCATTAACCGTTCGTGAGGGAGACTTTCTCTATGTGGGGGTTGGGATAGTACATCGCGATGAGAAATTCCTTCCCATCCCCCTACCCGTCGTAAACCACTGATACGTGTAGTGAATGAACCAGAGAAAATATTTGTAGCACGCGGAGCTTATTTGAGCCAAAGTTTACTCTTGCTGGTTTTCGGTGGAGTATAAGAGAGTAACAAAAACTGACACGTGTTACCGAATCTTATTTGTCTCTTATGTATATCCTATTTTTAGATATACACAGTGGTATTTTTACTAATTTAATACTTTGGAGTATTTTTTTTCTTTTAATTTGTACGTTTTATATTTTTTACTTTGTTACGTTTATTAAAATTTATAATATATACGAAAATTTCATTTATTTCATAAAATTTAAAAAATATATAAAGATGTGATAACAAGAAAAATTTTGTTAATTACTTCGCCTGACGCAAGGCGGGCGAAGTATTGAATTCACCAACAAAAATTTTTCCGATTCTTCGATTTTGGGAATTTTTTGGTGG
>JAPYZR010003138.1:0-15692 GCA_030522945.1 Trichopria nigra
CAGTCTGCTCGCCCGCAGTACGGCGTTGCCGTGTCGTTCCGATATACGGCTATGCGTGAGACGCACACTCATGTATGATACACATGTACATACATTACAGTCTCCTCACACGCCCCTAATCAAATCGGCGGACGACCTCACTTGCGGGAGACGCAGCCCTCTAGCGGTGGGATGCGTCAGTCACCGTCGTCGTTCGTCGTTTGTTTTGAGGGAGATGTATATGGATGTATCGCTCTCGGATGCGGCTGTCACCGTCGTCGTTCGTCGTTTGTTTTGAGGGAGATGTATCGCTCTCGGAGGCTGGCGTTGGAATGTTTCTGCGGCGCATCGGCGCACCAATCAGAGTCGAGTTCTTAATTTGAGCGCGGTGATTGGTCGGAAAGAAAGAGGAAGGGGTACATATTTAAGAGTCGCAAATATTTATTCATACTATTACAAATTTTTAAAATATTTCTAGATTAGGTGCAGCTGTAATGATATCATCATATATATATATATATATACGTATCTTTGCAATAAAAAGGTAATTTATATGATAATCTATTAATTGATATATTTATTTATGAAATCCATTACTATATTGGTGAAATTGGTGATCCCATTGAGATACCAAATTTGTGTTTATATATGTTCCATAATAATGTTCCATTTTGAAATTTGAAATATAACGACGAATCAAATATTAAATCTATTATTTCAAAAAATTCTATTTGTGGAATATTTACTATATATATGTCTTATAATTTAATCGCGTCTATTTTTTAATGTAATTTTATCAAATTTATTTTTTTAGATTATATTATTTTAGGAGCTCTGGCATTGTTCCGGCATTGTCAATATTTATTTTTTCTCTAATAACTTTTCCTTAATTTTTTTTTTTTTTTTTTTTTTTTTTTTTTTTTTTTTTTTTTTTTTTTTTTTTTTTTTTTTTTTTTTTTTTTTTTTTTTTTTTTTTTTTTTTTTCGAGATTTTCCTCCTGCTGCATTATATGTATATATATATATATATATATTAGCAAACTTTCCAAAAATATGCTACGTATATATATATATGACTTGAAGTATAAAGCATATAATATACATATATCTCTACATCACTACAAGTGTACGAATTGATATTTTTTGTAAACATTACACGCCGACAATACTCCAAATTCCAAATCATTATGTAAAAACTCCTTACCGCACCCGCAAAAGACCCCAAAAAATAGAAAAACACCGCGTACATACTAATCTCTGCCGCGCTCTTTACGGATCCTAACGCAATATTACCAACCTTACCAACTGTGCAAAACTGTGCAAAACTTGGACGTCTTATAGTCACGCAGCATAAACGTTAATCAAGCATTGTTTTTAAATTTAAAAGACGATAAATTTATAAAAATGAAAGCGTTATGGCCCTTTCTCGGACTGGCTCTGATCATTTTTGGAAAAAGTGTTCAAGCTCTCGAAAAACCCGCAGAAACCGGTAAGTCGGATATAACCTATAATCAACAGGATATATATATATATATATAGGTATACATGTTTATGCATATATAAAAATGTCGCCATATCTCTGCGTCATTTTCAAGCTTAAAAATTTTATATTTAGAGCCGTCATAAATGTGACATACATAATTTAAATAAATGAATTGTCAGATACAAAGACTTTTTAATTCATGAAAATCATGCCGTTTATATTTTGATCAAGATTTTTCAACTTGAAAGTTTCGTTTGGTGGAAGATGATGAATAATTGCATTTCATTTATGATTTTTAGCGAAATGGGATGCCCAAAATATAAAACCTGGAAAATCTATAGCTAACAACGAACCAGGACTTCAAATATTTTGTCACAAGGCGGAGAAAAAACATTTTCATAATTTGTGGAAGACACTCACTGTAAGCTGACTTACTTCCCAAAAATATTCCAAAAATAATTAAATTACAAGTAAACAGAGATGAAAACTCGTCCATTTAATTTTTTCAGATGAACTTGGACACAAATATTGAAACGTACGAACTTTATGAAGGAAACACACCGCAAGAAGTATACGAAAAACATGAAGACAATCAAAAGTACTGGAGATTCAGTTTCTTCAGTACTAAAAAGAGCAAATATTTTAGAATAAATCCTTTTCAAGATAGTTGTATTGGAGTTTTTACAAATGTGTATAATCAGCATCAATATACAATGAGCATGACGGAATTGAGTATGATCTTTGAAATTTTCTTTTTAATATGGGTGCCCAATTTCAATACGGATTTAAATAACCTTATTATTAATATTTTTTTTGACAGATGTCGATTCGTGGAGAGTTGCAATGTCAATAATTGGAATTATAACATTCTGGTATGCCCAAAGATTAAGTCGAAATCCGGTGTTTTATTACTTATGTGGTATTACTATTGGAGTATCACTGTCTGTCATCATTTTGATATATTTGCTCGGCAAATTATTACCTAAGGTAAGACTGCTAAATTATCATTAAGTTTTCTTAAAAGCGTTCAATTTTTTTGTTCAAAAACATATAAGTAAAAGAAATGGTATGGATTAATAACGTTTATTTTCAGGGAAAAGCTATGTACTTAATGATGATTTCGGGTTATACCATGAGTATCTATGTAGCTCAAATGCTCTGGGACAATGCGCAACTAATCGCAGTACAATATCGAGAATGGGTTATGTGGTACATATTTGGTACATCAGTGATCAGCTTTGTTATTTGTTATCGCTTTGGCCCAGTTACTAATGTAAGGACAAAGAATATCATTCAATGGATTCTTCAGGTAAATTCTACAATATGAATTACAAAAATTATTAGCAATTAATAATTAAGGGCAATTTGTTAATTTGTTCAAAATTTTGTGATAGGTCTCTGGACTGGTAGCCATATTTTACAGTAGCTACTTCCGAGAAGCGTCTATTACTCTTTGTTTTCTGCTAATTTCGATTTACAATTGTCCTGTCATTTTCATTCGCAATGGTGGAAAATATTTGTGAGTATTAACATAATACTATGGATATATTACAAATTTTAAGAAATATTATTACATGAAATATTACTCCATAACGAAATTATCCAATATTTAAAGTTGATACTTTATTTTTAACATAATTTACATTAAACTCTGGTTGTGTTAATGAAGTAAAATTATGAAATGTTAGTTAGGTACTAATTATTATTTTTTTAACTTTTCAGATTATAAAATTGAATGCGCTGGAGCAAAATTTAAAATTTTGTGTAAATAAATTGATGTTCTTACCAAGAACCTGCCTGAAATATGAAATTATGCTCAAAATTTAGTGTTAAAGAAAAGAAATGGGTGAAAATAAGTTATAAAAAAGTTGAGTTTAAATTAAAGCTAATCGATTGTTTATTTTAAACGATTTTATTTTCATTTGTTTTTTTTTTCTTTTCACTTTCTTGTTGGATTGTACATTTTTTGTATAAATTAGTATATAAATAATTTATAATTCTTTGAAATTTTTCATGAAAATTACTAAATATAATTTTCTGCTTTTATTTATCGATTATATCTTCTCTTGTAGGTTGACTTTCCTCGCATTTTCAATATTCTCCCCATTAGTTACATATACATATGCTTTTCTGTAAACTAATGCGAATACAATAAGCAAACTGAGAAGAAAACATGTTTATAAATCAAATTCAAATTTTAAGTTTAACTACTTTCAACAATGATATTTTTATCAAATATCAATTAGCACGTTGAATTTATATTTTCTTATAACACGTTGGCAATAAATAAACTTCTTTACTTTAAAGTGTATGAAAATGTTCTGTACACGACAGGAGATGTTTTTTTCCGGAGCATCGTCGATTACTTACAGAAGATGAATACCGCAAAGAAGCTATGAGAGAGACTTCGAAAGCATTAGCGGGACTACAAAAGTATTGTTCAAGTCCCAACTGCAATACATGGAGGACAGTTTTGAAATTAAAGGACCCTATTAGGTAAAAGCACTTTTGTCATAAATTAACTTGCATCGTCATTATTAATAAAAACTATATTTATTATAACTTAAGAAATACTCCTTAGGTTTGCTAAATTTGTGGAAGGAGACTCCCATTTATTAGAAGACGAGTCCATGGAACATGATGCTGAAATCACGAGGCTCATTGAAGAGTCTGAGTACACTGACGATGAGTCCGATAATGAATTCGAAGATAATGACTTTTGACTATGAATGAGACATTAAGTAGATAAGTTGTGACATATGTGACTGACTTGTTTAGAACTAAGGTGCATAAAGTTATTTTTAGTCCGCTGAAGCGGAAGTGACGACTTGTAGAGACGAACTTCGTGCACTCACATATTTTAAGGTCGTTCTAATTTTGATAACTCAACAAACATTGAGATACGTAGAGTCTGATTTTCTAGTAACAATACCCTATTATAAAGTATCATGTACATTGTTGAAAGGTTGTGAAACTCGCTGGCGCGTTTTCTTGAAATCGTCAAAGATGAAACCCAATTACTTTTAATTTGAATAAAATATTTATTTTCGCAATCCAGGCGAGTTGTTAATATAAGTATTAGACTCGATACATGGATAAAAATATATTTTTTGGTAATGTGTTTTAAGATCAACGCAGTATTTATTAATCGTATTGACATCGCTTAATAATTTATTTAAAATTTGACTAAAAAGTTTGTAAAAAGTAAAATATTTTTACCAATTGTGCCTTTTGTACATTTTATAAAGTAATAAAAAACTCTTTCGCGGGCACGTTGAACATTCACACAATTATACTACAATAATATGGACGATTCGAGTGTTTTTAAAAATCTGTATAAACTATAAATATATGAATAGAAACGATTACAGGTAAAATTGAACAGTTATAAATTGGATTCCCGTTTTCATTAGAAATTCACGATTTGTAATGCAAAATAAACTCATCGTCCAAATATTCTTAATTCTAAAATTAAGTATTAAAATCGAATTACCGACAATTAATCTGTGACAAGCTAATAGAAACATATATAAATAAGTGAATATAACAATACTGTCTACAAAATAAGGCACTGTTATTGTACCTGAGATTCAAAATGTTTCGATCTCAGATTTTAAGAAGCAAATTGGCAGTGGAAGAATTTAATCATGTTCGATCAACGAACTCGAGATAACTTTTTGCTTTTATCATTTTCAATCGGTGGTGGTGGTCCTTTGGCTGTTTGATGTCTATTATAAACACTGCAAGCAGAATTATTTTTTTAAAATGTATTATTATTAAATACCACAAAAATCATATATATGTAAATGATCATGGACTTACTACTTATATGTTTCCGAACGAATGTAATCCATGACATGCGAGATACCAACTTGTAGTTGATCTCCAATGGGAATCACCCAAGGATTGAATTCCATTTGAAAAACTGCCTTGTTACTTGCCAAGTCCAAGTTGCCTGTCGATAAAATAAAATATATATTACTAAACGGCAAGTGTCTTATTGTCTATGTGCAAGCTTGCAAATTTTACATTCATTTCTATAAATAGTAATGAGAAATATAAGTACAAAATAAGGAAACATCTAAGCAAATTTTATACGAATTTCATTACATGTGCTGTGGAAATCCTAACTCAAAATAATATTTCATAAAAATCCGTCCATTACATACCAATTTCAGGCGGCAAAACAGTCAAACGGTTTCCTTGAATGTGTAATTCGCGAAGGCGTGTCAATTCTCCAATTTCTTTAGGAAGGTCGATAAGATCATTTTCTCTCAGAGCGAGCTGCGGAAATTAATTAATACTTTAATAATGTTTTGTTCGGGTGATTTTAACGTACTTACTTAAAATTAGTTTACGCTAAACTTACTATTTGAAGATTTTTCAATTGTCCGATCTGTGGTGGTAAATGCTCAAAATCATTGTCAGATAGATACAGAGCCCTTAAAGTTTCTAAAACATATAGCAATTAAGAAATGTACTAATGTGTGAAATGTGTATATATATGTTATTTTAGGTCAAGAAATACATTATTACAATTATCAAAATCTGTTAAATTTATGTTATTATCTAAATTGAACAATAATTTCAAAAGATGATATTTAGTTTGTTTCTATCTAAATTCTGTCAAAATCATAAAAATCGTGAAAACCAATAAATTTAACGTTAACCCCTGATGAGGACTCGAGAGTGGCTTGAAGCGTTGATGATATTAGATGAACTTTTTATTATTTAAAAAAATTAGATTGTTTTTAATTTATTTCATTTAGATTCATTTAAATTAAAAAAATGAAATTGAACTATAATGGCCTTTGAAATTATTGTACAATAAGAATAATTCTTGTTCTTTGATCATATTTAATAATTATATAATGTCTAAAATTTGAGTTTTATGAAATTTTATTTATTTACTATGGAATGTGTTGAAAACATTATTTTTAATTGTGAATAATTACCCATCATGAAGAAATTTCCAGGTAAGTTGACTTCACTGAGATTATTGTACGTTAAATCGAGAACCTCTATCACGGGAAATGCTCCGAAACCTCTTGGAAGTACATTGAGACGATTCATCCTAAAAGTTTAAAGGAAATAATGAAGACGGAAAAGAAGTGAAATAAAATTTCATAATCTTCGCTGTAGAATTTTCACAAGTGTTACATACCCAACATTTAAAATTCTCAGCTTTGGCATTTGTGATAGAGACACAGGTAATTCGGTAATGTGATTATTAAATAAATTCAATATCTCAAGATTGACTAGATTCGCTAGGCCTGGTGGAACATCTGAAAAATAAAGCGATACTTTTAAAAAGAGATTTATTATATAAACAAAAAAAAAACATTTAATAAATGATATAAAATTCAAGGATATATTTAAAAGCACTTTTTTTAAGAAATGATCAATCGAAATAGATAGTAAAACCTATATAATATCAAACATTCAAGTTTAGAATTGATAATTTATACAGTTTCATTATAAAGAAACTGGATCAATTCTCATTTCCTCGTACGTAATGAGTAGCATTTAAAAAAGAACTAAAATTTAATATTAATAAATTTAGATTTTTCAGGGTAGATTACTACTTTATCGATTGTGCGAGTTATAAGATTAAATTAAAATTTAAAATGTTACCTTGTAATTTGTTGTGACTTAGGGTCAGCCGTGTGATGTTCAGCATGTTAACTGTAAAATATTTAAAAAAATTATATTTTCAATGTTTAAAAACCAAAGGTAAGGAAAAGTAACCGACTGAAGTTGGATGCAAACGATAAAGCGCGGTAAAAGCAAAATAATTTGGTTTTTGTTTAAATTTAACTATACATATAATTAAGTGACGGTAGTATGGGGGGGTGGGGGCTATATTGCCCCCAGAATCCTTTCTAGATGTCTAAGAATCTATAGCCGAGTCTAACTTAATTGGCCTATATATAATTCCGTTCCTAAATCCTAAAAAATTACGTAAAGTCATTGTTCCACCCTCCCGCCATCATTTCCCGCCTACAATATACAGTAGTTTTCACTTGCAGCCAACTTCAGTAGTCGACATTTATTTTTTTAATTTTAATTTCAATGTTGTCTTTAAATTTAATATATATTACTACTTTATATAATAAATATTACTACTTTTTAATTTATAGAATAGTATAATGTATTTCGGTATAAAATAATGTAGAAAATGTTTGTTGTAATTTTGAACCTTCCGATTTTATGCAACAGTATAGGTGTATAGATGCATATGTATGTGAAACAGTGCAAAGGAAATTTATCCTGAAAAGTGGAATATACCAAATCTTTAATCATTGAGTATTTAGATCAACATTCGTAGCTCGACTGCCATGAAAAAAACAAAAATGTAAGTTGAAATTTCCCTGATAAAAATTGTGTCTGTGCTTAAGCCTCATTTTAATAGGCGTAAAGTATCACTTAAGCATACTGAATTTGAACATTTATAGATTTTTACCAGGTTTGTTAGGAATAAGTAATGAAATATTTTAGTGCAAAGTCATATCTATATGCTCATATATATCTAAATGTTGTTTTGGTATATTACAACATCCTCATAATATTTGTTATATGTTTATACGTATATGCGTTATTTCAGACAATCGAACAAGAATTTTTATCTATAAGATAATCTTTATGATATAATCTTCACATAAAACGACTTAATAACCCAGTGAGCGATAAGAGGCAGATATTATTTGAAGGAAGTCGTCTACGTTTCAAATACAATCAATAACGAAAATTTATTTTAAGGTAAATTAACTTCATATGAATATTAAATAATAAAAAATGATCGTAATATGTTTTCATACAAGATTAGCATACATGTAATCTTAAAAAGTCGTTAATATTTCAATTCTTTACGAATGTCAAATTTAATGCAGTAACCAAGTGTATTTCTTAGAAAAATATATAGAACTGGATTATGTAATTATTTCTATGACTATAATCTAGTGTAATTGAAAATGAATGTACCACATAATATTGCATTAATACGAATTATATTTACGTAGAAATTAAAGAAATGTATGGAAACAAATTAAATATCAATCCCAGAAAATTAATTCGAAATAAGAAATTAATAATAAGTCATTTTGATACATGACTAATGGTTAGTTCTGTCATTTTCTTGCTAAAAATACAAATGTATGAGGAATCGTACGGGGGCCCAAAGTACACTCCAAATGCCATTCAAGTGTATCTAAGATGCACTATAACTGTAAATTGGACCAGTGTATATGCTTTGAATTTTACCAGGGTTTTGATAGCGTAATAAATAATATTAATCAGATCGACTGATTGACTTCAGAAACAACTGTAAATGACAACGTAATTTTCAATCTTGCAGAGAGCTATTTAATTCTGAATTTGTTGAATTGTTTAAAAATTCATATTATCTTCATTTAACTATATTTCATTGCAGTAATTTAGTAACAAAATTCGGAGTACACACTGTTGCTTATGCGTATGTCAAAAGAGAGGTTAACCTAAAAATATGTAAAAAAAGCAACGATGGATCATGGACTATTGTTTTTTTATTTGAAAAAAAAAAGAACACTTATCCATGTGCTTTTTCACAATGTTGGGTATAATTAATCGACATCAAAAATGTGGAAATTAGATTGTCCAAACGTCAAAATTCGATTGACAATCGTAAGGAAAGCAAAGAGATGCGCAGTGGCTCATCGCGCATGAAGGCTGCACCTATAGAAAGAGCAAATGGCTCGCCATGACTCCGAAAACCCGTCGAGACAAGATGCCAAATTTGGCAATGGGAGATGCAGCCATGACAAACTGGAAAAAAAGAACGACGACTCACGTAAACCGGGCAACTCCTCGAACGTAGAGATCCCTTTATCCGCGAGATCCAGCTCGGGATTTTTGATTTCGCGGGCCTCATCGAGGACCTTCTTCGCTTTTGACATCTTCCCCGCTGCAGGAATACACGAAACTGGGGCTTGGTTCATTGCGCGCGCACTCGCCTCTTGCGGAAGTCACAGAATTTTAAAATACAAATTGCGTATAATACACGCGTCTCGCGTGGACCGTATGATCTGTCTTAAAGATATCGTTTGACGTTGACGCTATACTGCAGACCATAAGATCGACTTGGGAAGACCGCGAGTTGTCGAGAGCGTAACGCGGCGGGGTTGCGTGGGTGGATATAGCGGTCGTCACCAGTTCCATATACCTTTATTCGAAAGTTTCGAATAAATATATATATATGGTCTACTATTATGTGTATACATTAATTTTCGAGGCTAATTTTAGTTTTCTCTATAGTAGGTGCAAGCTCAATGACACCCTGACCCCAAAACTTGAGCTTAAACCTCGTACAATTTATGAAATCTCAAAACCCTTCTAAAGTCTTTAAAGTTACCAACGTGCGTTTGCTTTATAAAGGTACATAAAGTTTCGAGGTCAGGGTTGCATTGGGTCCAGGCCTTATTTTGGTATAAATATAAAGCTTGTGTGTTATTACTCATCAAACCATTTGTATTCAAATTAATTTCCAGAAGGTCAGGAACCAATTCAAAAATACTAAGTTAAGTTTTGGATATCTGTTACTCGTTGAATTTATAGAAAGGAAAACCTAATGAATGCTTCAATTTTTACCATGGAGGAATAATAGTGCCATTTATAAAGCTCTCAAAATAAAACATTTTTTGGAGCGATCTCGAATAAAGATACATAATCATAAAGAAGAAGAAGGTGCTTTTAAATAATGATCTCTGACATAAGACCATTTTAGGAATTCTATGGCCTTCTCTAGATTACATGATACTTTCCGTGTATCTACATTAGACTCAAAATGATACTTTTGCGGGAAAAGTACAAGGATTCAGCCTCAAAATGACTGATTTTCAACAAAACGATATAAAAAGTGTCATACACTGAAAAAAAAATTTGTTATTTTCAAGTAAATATTTACTTGAATAGTAGCAAGTAAATATATTTACTTCAATTAAGTAAGATTTACTAAAAAGAAGGAAACATTTTCTTAATTCAAGTAAATATTTACTTGAAAATAACAAATTTTTTTCAGTGTATCTTTCTTAGTTTGTTGAACACAATAAAATGAACAAGTACTCAAAATATTCGGAAGTGTAGGGGCGGCGGGGGTTGTACCGCTCACCCATATTTCTCAAGATCCAATAAGAAAACAATTGTTTTATATATTTTTTTTTTTTTTAAAGAACTTTATATCAATGTCTAATTTCAATAAAAAAATTAATGTTCTGAAATTGAGCTTGTTTCCGTGCTTCACATTGCCGTCGGAGGAGAGCGCCTGGGACCGCCTAGGTGGACTCCTGATGGAACAGTGTTATCTGAAAACAAAGCCGAATATTAATTTAGATACTCGGCTTTCGTTCTCCCGTTTGCCTGTGAATGAATATCCTAGGCAATCTTACGGTTCGCATCTCGTGCAGTTCAGAGAAGTTGCGATTGAATTGTTACCATATTCACAAGAATTTTCTTCGGCTCCCCTCGCGAGCCAGTAAGGTTTCGTATTATGTTGATTATATCAGTATATGTTGATTATATCAGTGTCCTGGTAACGGCCTTCCCCTTTCGCGGACTGGCCGGAACTGCGTATAAAAGATAAAAGTTTCAGATATTCTCGATCCACTCTGTAGCAGTGGGAGAATATATATCTGAAGATTAAAAACTAGGATACGAAAACAACATTCAGGGCAGCCAAGAAAAATATATACAAAGAAAATATGAAGATTTTAGCCACGCGGAGAAAAACAATAAAAAAAGAAAGGAATTTGATAATTATATTTTATTAAAAGAAATGTCGATAAATGGATTAATATCCCATTAAACGAAAAGGGATTCAAGAGGATTAAAAAAATTCCTGTGAATTCGCGCTTTTAATCCACGGAAATGGATTGGAAATGATTCAATTTCGGTCATAGCATTTTTTGATTTACAGGGATTGGGAAAATCAATTTGAATCATTTAGCATGGATTTGCATGGATTGCGAAACCTTTTATTTAAGGTAATATTATTTTTGGATTCGCAGGTATTGAAAAAACTCAACTCGAATCCCTCAATAGGGATTCGCTCGAATTAGACATGATTCACTTTTAGTGATATTATTTTTGGATTGAAAAAATCAAAAGCATGAATTTGCTTTTGTCACAACGAATCTAATTTACCAACAATTTATGGTATTTTATTTTAATGAACTAATTTTCAGTTAATATTAAATAAGTCTAAAAAAAAAACCTTTAACGCTACTCGCTAAATTATTTAAATCCTAGGTTGAGGCGCGTTGTAAATATATATATACGTCTATTGTCCATAAAATTTGTACGTTAAAGTTGTATTTAAAATATAAGATCATTAATTGTAAAAATACCGGTAGAGTTGCTTCAATGTACGTGAGATATCGGTTTCTATACTTTGAAGGAAGATGGAGCTACCATTACAATATCAGCCTTGAATCTTTCGAGATCGGATTTTACTTATTTTTTTTATATGTACATTTTAAAAAAGTCATTTTTACTATTTTTGTATACGCGAATAGAATTTAATTCATACAAAAATATGTTTCTTCTTAAACCTTTTAAAATTAATTACAAGTTAAAAATAATCTTAGAATTTTTCTTTTTCATGATTTTTTAAGTTCAAATTTGTTTAAACTGATTAATTTAGCATATTTATTACTTACTCTTATAATATACATTTTTAACGTTCTGATCACTTTCTCCGCAAATTATATTTAAACAACTCATCATACTAATTCTTCTGACAAGTGACTTCATCTTTTATATACATATAGTAGACGATGCTGAGAAAGTTTTGACTCTTAATAAGTCCGTGTGTCTCATTGCCGTAGGTCATGATTTCATACAGATTAATTATAACCTTGCCTTACCTCTGTCGTGTTTATGTAAATTTCGTGATTTCTCTATTTGTGATGTTTCATTCAATTAATTTAAAATACCGACAATTCATTAAGAGCTATTTTCATCGGGTTCTCACTCGGGTACACAATTGTCGCATTTGAAAACCAAATTTAATTTGCGATAGCGAAATAGAGATGAGGAATTTTGCAGTTTCATCGTTAATCGAGGTCGCCAAATGCAAGAAAAGTAAATGCAAACCACAAAGTAAATAGAAATCAAGTATCGATTCAATTTTGCTGCGTCATATTCCTTTTACAATCCGTTTGCGTTTTTTCCGCGCGGTTTAAAAGTATGGCAGAGTGGCGCCAAAGAGTACCCGAGGGCTTACCAAGGTTAGCGAACTTCGTATGGTATATAAGGACGTAGAGTTCAGATCGAGGGGAATCCCCTAGTGCATCCATCATCGATATCCAGCAATCAACGTCACTCGGCATTATCGGTCAATTTACCGAGCTTCATGAGCAATCTTGTTTTTCATTTTAAGACTTGAAAGAAAATCCTGGTAAAAGCTTCGGACAACCATTGAAAGGTGGCTCTATTTATTATAGGATAATATATAATATTGGAGTCATCGTGGCACTAATACGTTTACAAAAATTTCAGATAAGTACTATTATCTAAACCGGAATTTTTTGGACAAATTACAACTTTTTATGGGGAAAAATTTTTTTCCTGGGGTGGGAGCACCAATAAAATGCTTATTAAATGTACATTGGAGTGAATAACAACATTGTATTGATAAAAATAAACATAAACGACCAACAAGGAAGATAATCTTCATAACTATGAACGAAAGAAGCTTTCATTCATACCCGCTAAAAATAGACTGATGATCATTTTCGTATAAATATCATTTACCAGCGGAAAATTGTTTTGCTGTGGCATTTCCGTATACGAGGTACTAGTGGTAGTAGTCGTATACGGAGTAATAAATATAGGGTAGGCAAGCAAATCACTCATGATGAGACTCGGACAGTTCCTGCATTCCCCTCGGGTTAAAATTCCAATGGTATCTCTTATCTAGGATATATATTTAGAAATGCTATTTCCGGACATTTTGCCAATAGCTTGCCGATATTCATGATATTTATATCATCTGAATTAGCCAAAGAAAAAGTAATGGATAGAATCAATTTAATGTGTGTGACGTCGACCGTGTAAATAATATATCAATGGCACTGATTTTTGTCCAACAACATTCGTACTTGAATTGTAATTTCTTTACGTGTCATGTAGGTGGCCTGTCCACATATTTTCAATCTCCCTCGCGATTGAAAGTTCGATACCAAATGCATGCAGGAAGTCACGAGCGGATCTAAAACAATATCCACAATAACCGTTCGAACCATTGCTGTACTATTCTTCAAAGGTCTCAAGGTCAGCGATAATATCGTAAGGAAGTAGACTAGTTCGTTGCATAATTTTATCGCATGGTGGCGATTCGCGAGATTCACATGCTCGCTCTTCTTCACCTGGTTCTCTTTCTATTTTTTTTTCATGCCTCGCAAAACTGGATTCCTTGCGTTTATACATGCCTGTGCCGGCGCGTAAGTGTGCGGGTCTATATATCAGCGTGTATATTCGAAGTGCGATCACACGAAGACAGATAACCATCGATGCACTCGTTCATCAATCTACTGCCATTAGCATGGCACTCCAATTACGCTTGCATCGATGTCTCGGATTTAACGCACCCTATACCGGCAATCCCTCGCTCTCGAAGACACATTCGCGATTTATTCAGGAAAAAGTTGCAACGTGGCTCGAGTACTATAATAAATATAGGCGAAAGATATTTATCGGGGATGCGGCTCGATGAAGGCGCAAGACGAAGTGCATCGAAGGTCAAGAAAAAGAGAATTTTTCGAGGCATTTTTAAAAAAATATTAGGGTTTCGCCGCAGAAAAGTACACATCAGATTTATCAATAACTTGGCTTTCTATCTGCAGTTTTACTCGATCATTTCGAGATGCGAAACATTCCTGAAGAAAAAAATGGAAGAAAGTTCTTAATTGGGGAAAAAAATATTTCTGAATGATTCTGTACCCACGATGTGTGGATCTTATTCATGAGAGAAAGTGAACAAAATTCATCATTTGAACAGAGACAGCTTGACGACCGCTTATGCAAAAAGATCTATGGAAAGAACATTTTTATTTTATTGTGTTATCTTGGCGATTTGCTGTGAAGCCGGGGCCATTTTTAATTGTAAACTACTTACTTTTATGTGAGCGCTTCAAATGCAATGGAATTACACGTGTGTCTTGTTAAAAAAAAAAAAAATTTTTCACGCGCTTTGCGTACAACCACATCGTCAAAATCGTAAACTTTTCTGAAAGGATAGTAGCAATTAACATCCTTTAATCAGGAAATATATTTATGGCTGTTTTGACTGGTTTGGCATGTTTTCTACATCTCAACGTCCAATTATAAGGCATAGTAGGG
Organism: Trichopria nigra; assembly: GCA_030522945.1. NCBI lineage: Eukaryota > Metazoa > Arthropoda > Insecta > Hymenoptera > Diapriidae > Trichopria > Trichopria nigra. The sequence goes on from JAPYZR010003138.1 coordinate 14,833, forward strand.
GTCAGTCGAGTATATCGGCTACAAAAATTATTGACGATATATCACCTCCGAGAAATTTATGGAAGAAGAGTATACAAGGCGGCCTGAAGATACTGATCAACTATTTCGACATGTCCGGACCTGCACTTCTAGGACCTACCTAATGCAGGAAAAATCGATTTTTAATTATCGTCATATCTTTTTATGAAACATATATTACGAATCATAAACGCATTACTTCTCGAGTTCAAATCATTACGTTTGTTATACAAGGAGTTTAGATTTCAGTAGCGAAATCAGGACAGTCGCAATCAAGCCTGATTTAACCTTAACCATTACAAAGTATATACAATCGTAATCTTCTTCTGTAATCTTAACAAAATGTAAAAATGGTTCAAGTAATGTTACAGAATTGCGACTTAGTTTTATACTCTAGGAGTATTGGCGCCACATAAATCGGAACTTTAGATATACTGTGATGTATTGGTATATTATAATGATTGGTACATTGTGTGACACGTTTTGCTGTTTTGCCTTTAGTTTATCTTTCTATCTATCTTAATCTATTCGATATAGATACTTCAACGTTGCCAGTTTTTAGGAATGGAAGTATTGTTTTACAGGAGGCTAATCACAACTTTCGGAAAGTCATCTTCTCTCATTTTAGAAATGTGACATTTTCACTTCGAGACTCTCTAAATAAAAATCACTGGAAATCCGCTGAAATTTCCAGTAAAAAAATTGTAGCTGATATTACAGCTAATTTCACTGATATACAATCAATTAAATATGTGGTTCACTGATGCAAATAGTGAAAGTCATTAATCACTGATTTAAGCAGCTGATGCAGAACTTTTAAATCATGTAAAAGTTTATATTGT
>JAPYZR010003139.1:0-24997 GCA_030522945.1 Trichopria nigra
TGAATTTTCATATGTTATTCCTGTAATAGGCAATAAAAAAAATCTTTTAATCTATATATTATCATAATATTGAATGTTTTTTTATGGGGGGGGGGGGGGGCTCCGCCCCCCGACCCCCTTTTCCCGCCCAAACGGACTACGCACCCCCTCAGTATACGTATTGAAATATATTTTATAGGCCTCGGTCGCAAATTTTCCGCACACTTTGTAAAAAAATATAATATGGAACACGGGTGTGCGATTTACGCGCTCGTCGTGATCGCGAGACACTCGTGCCCGCCTTCGGCGGGCACTCGGTGCGCAGCAATCACGGCTCGGTGCGTAAAATCGCATTTTACACCCTTGTTGCATAATGTACTATTAAGTTATTCTAATAAGGTTAATAATATATCAAGACAGTAAAAATATGAAATAAACAAACCTATGTTGATTAGGCGATCATTTGCTGAATTTTTAAATATTTTCTTGCATACATTGCATATAACAATGGCTTTACCATCTTCATCTTTATCCTTCGTAAAATGTAGCTCATCCCACAATGCCACCACGATTTATTTCGTGTAATGCAGATGCGAATGAATAGATATTTGATCGCCCTTTTCCCGCGAATATTCAATTTTCGCTAAAATGACGTTGAGGTTATGACTTATGTTTCTAGTATATATGTATGATACGTATAACAGAGGTATTATACGTCAATCTGAAAACTACGTATGATGCATGGTATAATACAAATGTATCATTACGTATTATACGTCTGGTATTTTACTTACCCAACCCTGTAGAGCACTATACGGAACTACATATTCTGTATAGTGAATATGCCTTATAGAAGACTATCTGAATACGAGCATAAAAAGCATATAGAACCCTATTGAATCATATAAATTGTGGATAGTGAATGCCTCATAGGGCACCATTATGCGTATAGAACATCATAGCGCCACATAAGATCGCGCCACATAAGATCTGTATGGTTAAAACCATACAGATTACTATAAATATTGTATAAGGAAACACATATTTTCTGTATGTAAAACACGATTCAGAAAACACATTCAAAACCATACAATTTTTTTTTATAGTTTTCTATAGTATTTTTTCGGCAGGGTAATATTAACAAAAATTATTCTTTACAAGAAGAATAAATGAATAAATACACTTATAATAGTTGTTATATGTAAATAGAAAACATATAAGAATTGTTTTAATGTATTTTTTTTTTTTTATTTATCATGGTAATATTGTTAAAATGATATAAACATGCAAATAAGTATACCGTTATGGCCTTAATACTTCAATCAACATAATTAGCATATCGCATAGCTTAACTTCTAAACAAATAAATATTCAGTAAACGAAAATGCATTGAACGTTAAAAAAATGAATTTACTTAATGCGTACATGCGAATTCATTTCAATTCGTATTTTAAACTTTCAATGCATTTTCGTTTACATAGTCATTTAAAATAAATTTATTAATTTGTAAATTTCGGTATTTTATAGATAATATTTATTTCTAGGCTAAACATTATCAAGTGATTGTTTCCATTATGTAAAACAAATACAAATACCTGTAGTACATGTTAAATTATTTAGTAATACTCCAAATTGTATTCTTGATATTTTAGACCACTTTAAATTACATGACTTAATAATTGTATATAATGTAAATATACTATTTTAAATTAATACAAATTCAAAATCAAATTAATTGTTTTTATTTCAAGAATATACCCTCATACATGAGAGTAACCTTCTTTCAAGATATTTCTTTATTGATTATCGCACTTAGTACGTGTACAATAGACTTTTGTATAATTTTCCTATCTCTTCACAGCTACAATTAATGATTCCCCCACTAGCAATCCGACCAACTATAGACCGACTTTAAATCGACTGTACACCGTCTGGTTGGTTTTTGACTCTGTTCCAACTCGTCTTTCTACTATTTCTACTATAAATTAATTAAAAATAAGACGAATATATAAAATTGTAGTCGGTTAATAGTCGAAAGTATGAATTTGATAGTTGGAACAGAGTAAAAAACCAACCAGATGGTTTAGAGTCGGTTTACAGTCAGTCTATAGTTGATCCGGATTGCTAGGACCTACGTACACCTTAAAAATCATCCACTTATCTAATGTGCATATTTGCACGTTCTATATTTTAGTTGTTCACCCATTACAATTCCTTCTCATTACTTCATTTCCACAATTCCATCTCACAAACGTCACTCTCTTTCCTACATGTCATCTACTCTTTATCTACATCTATTTTGCAATCCCTGAAATAATGCAGAACTGCACTTTTCTTTCCATACGTTTATATTTCGTTAAACTAATTTATTTTATATACATTGTTTGTAATCCGATATACAGAACAAAATTTTAGTACTGAATTAAATTATTTGCAATATGAGCAATTAAAGTAATTGTGATCACGAATTTTCACTAGAAACAGTATATTAAACATATATTAAATGATGCTGAAACAAAAGGCCGATTCATAGCGGACAATTCAAAATGCGGGAGTTCTATTTTACATTATCATGAAAATTAAAAAATTACATATACAGATAAACGTATATGTACACTTTTTTTCGATTTAGCTACCGCAGCTTTAACGTCATTAGTGAACAAGAAGCAATAAAAACAAATAGACAAGATATGTAATGTAAGGATAAGAGGTCAACAAAGTATTGTTCAATATTTAATTAAACAAAAATATGTAGGATATATCTAAAAAACATAATCGAAATACCCAAATACTTCAAAGTATTAAAATGAGGTTAACTACAGAATCTACATTTATTAATAAATAAAAAATTGCCCTTTCGCATTTGAATTTCTAAATTTTGTAGAACAAACCATTTATATACGCACATATTGAAAGCATATTTTAAAATATAATTCGATAAATATTCATTCGAGCCATTCAAACTTAACCCGACCTAACTTGACGTTACATGTCGATGCTACTCCAACAAATAAATTATGTATTGTAAATAAAACAAAAACACGCTGACAAAGTGTCAACAGTAACGCGTCAGAAAAAACATTAGTTACAATTTACAATTAAAAAAAAAGAAGAGGAAAAACAAAAGTCAGTCAATTGATCAAGGCCTCGAAAAAAAGAAACTAAAATGACTAATATAAAACTATATGTATATGTACATATAAAACATAAATAGGACGTTCCTTCCATTTTCATCCGCTTTGGCAGCACCATCGGCATTTGCGGCGGCTCAGCAACCAACCATAAGAACCGACGACGACGGAACTTGGAGCTCCTTCTAACGGTTCTAACCTATAGCTCTCTCCGCCCTCTCTCTCTCTCTCTCTCTTGCTCGCCTTGATGCGGCGCCACCGACCACGCCGTTGCTTGTTCGGCGTCGCTCCCAGTCTCCTGATGCGTCGGCCATTTTGATGTACGATCGCACGTCAGGCGTGAGAGCCGCAAGATTGTGAAGAGCGACTCTCGTCCCGTTCGTGCTTTAGCTCGCGCGTGCCACCGAGATTAACGGCTCGTCCGCCGTGCGGCTCAAAGTACGCCCGGGGCTCGACCTCGCAAGGATACGCGAGAACCGCCTAGTGTAAAGAGAGAAGCGACACAAAACCTGCACCTTCCCCGGAGTCCCCTGATTCCTCTTCTCTCAAAACTCGACGGAAACGAGTACATACATACATGCATACATACACATCTATACATAGTGCGGCGTATTCCAAGACCCGCCGAGTGCGAGAGAGATAGAGAGAAATATAGATCAGGCGGGTGACAGACAGTTTGAAGAAGCAAACGCGCTTTTTGAAAAGAGCGCGCGGAAGGACGGTACCTCGTCGGCGAGGAAAACAGTCAACGACGGGGTGACAGGTGCGGGAGAGGTTGCCGAAGTGTTCGCGCGAAGCCGCGCGTGTGTCTCTTCTTTCTCCGTTCCTTGGCTCTTCGTTCTCTTCCCCCCACTCCGAGGCGCGTCGTGCCTCTCCTTACCCCCCCTCGCAGCGCCCCCTCTGCCCCCACCGTCGACGCACGTCCGCCCGGAATTTTCGCCCCACTGCACGGGGCTGCGATCGAAACGCGCGAATCGCCCAGGAGTGGACGCGTACGTTATTCTTTATCGGCAAAAATTTCACCGAGGGAGCCGTCGAAGAGGGTGGCGCGAGAACAAGACGACCGTCTACGTTGCTGACAGCGGATAAACTGAGCAGTTTCGCGAGAAAGCGCGCGACGAGACAGGAGTCGAAGGCGCCATCGATGTCGGCGAAGTCCGGCGCTTTCGCGCGGCCTCGTCGTCGATGTTGCGCTGCGGTGCGCCGCTTCCACGAATCCTCCGCGTCCACCATCGTCCAGGATCTCAAGAGAGGACGAATTAGCAAGGAGGTTTGAGCTACGCCAAAGATGGCCAAAGTCCTCAACAAGGACCCCGTCACGTACGAGAGGGAGCGAGAGGCCTTCATCAAGGACCTTCAGCATTTCCACGAGACGAGGGGGTGAGACATTTTCCAATTTGTTTTCGTCAATTTTGCATCAGAGGATGATTTCGAGGTTCAATAGACTGTTCCAGTTGCCAGGTGCCCCCAAGCTTTGAGTCTCGGTTGGACAATGCCATTTGTCGAACCGTTTCTTCGAGCAGATTTTCCACTAAGTTTGTGAATTGTGCTTGAAAGATTTTTTTTTAATCAAAAAATTATGCTTTGCTTTGGTTTAGCATAACTTAAAGCAGCATATTTTCAATGGCATGTACACATGTCCAACAGTTCAATTTTGTAAATAAGATTCGGGACTTCATTCGTGACTTGTTTACTATGTGATAAAATATTTGTGAATGTTTTTTAATCATGGTGATTCATTTACAACAGTAATTCAATTTGTATAGTTCTATATGGTTCAACAAATCGATAGCATTTTCCATTAGTTGAAGGAATGCGCTATAAGTATTGTTTAACCATAGCTTAAGTCTACTAAAAAATCGACAAGTACTTGTAAAGCATACTAGTTCACTCAGTGCACGATGCTGTAAGTGAGGTTAAATCTTATACTCTGCGGCATAACGTTTCAGAAAATCTTAAATAGTGAATATATAAATTGAATCAATTCGTACAGAATTTTCTCGATCTAAGGGAAATCCTGATTCTTTCGAACCTGATTGGATTTAAGATGCTTCCGGTAAAAGATACATGTTGCTTGCGTGCAATTTCTGAAAATTGTATACTCGCAACATTTACTTACCTTATCCAAAAATGTAATATTCACAAATGTTTTTCTTTTCTAGGTACAAAACTTAGAAAATTGGAGAGAGCAGCCGATTTGTGATATTCAGTTCGTGCAAATATAAATATGAAAAATAATTTGCTTACAAATGATATATAATTAATTTTTTAGTGCGGTATACTTTTTAAAATGTCCTTCACATTAATGACAATTAATTTATTACTTTATTGTTTCAAATCGGCTGCTTGCATCTATACATCGTACAATCATACAATACGTAATGGACTGTCTCTTTTATTAATCAATTACTATACTTAGAATTTTGTCTTTTATAATACATAATATTACAAAAAGACAAATGTTAATTATCTGCAATTATGGCAAGGAATCTAGTGTCATAATATTTTTTATGAATGTGCTTACGTATGTAAAAGTTGCTTTCGATTCTTTGACTAAATTTAAAATTTTGTTCTTTAATATTGCACTCGTCTTTTAACAAGAGTAATTCATCGATTAACATGGTTTTCGTTACTTTTGTGCTTTTCATGTTAATTTATTTAGTTTCATTCCGAAATCTTTACGTCAATTTTATAAACATGGCACAGATCCAATGACAAAGAGCCAAAGATCATCTGAAATGAATGACCAAATTTGTAGTTTTAATTACCGACCATGCTTTGAATCTCTTCAAATATCTGTGTACGATGCACATCAGATCAAGACTGCAAAAATAATAAAAGGTATCATAAAAATATGTACAAACAGACAGAATTCGATCCTTCTATATACAAATATTCTAATAGTATAAGTATTGTAGGAGGTAAGAAAAACTGCAGTCATGCATATTGAGAAACCTTTGAGGTCCCTCAAAAAGTCTCTGTTATTACTCTGTGACAGTAAGATCTTTGTTGTAGTTACCATTTATAATTGTGAATCTTTCAGTGTTCACTTTCTTTAGAATGAAATTGTAATATCTGGATGTTGGACACAATTTCACGTGGCATTGTGGCTAATTTCCTTTGAAAAAAAATTCAATGAAAATTTAAATTCATTTTATGCTTTTACAAAAAATGACAGTATAATTTACAGTGTAATTAGTATGATGCTAGAGCTAACATACGTTTCATAGCAACCAATTCGTAAAAAGACGGTTTTCGTTATTATAGTGATTCCAGTAGGGTTTTGCATTTATATTTTGTATCATACATATGTTTAAATGTGTAACTTTAAAGATAATCTATATATTTGAACCCTCGCATTTCAAATTTGTTAATTTGCAAATTTACAATTTGAAAAAAAGGAGGTTTTCATTATTTTAATGATTCCAGTAGGGTTTTACATTCATATTTTGTGTTATGTATACTGCTAAATGTTTAAAGAAAATATAAAACAGAACCCTCGTACGTCAAATTTGCTGCTACGAATCAGCCCTTAATTTCAGCATCAAGTAATTAGTAAATTGCGACCGAATGAAAGTATGATATTTTACATTTCTAAAGCTTTGCAACACCTTGTAACTTTGGTTTCATCATCTTTTAACCGATTCATATAAATATTTAAGTCACTATCGGTACCTCGAATAATTAAAAAAAAAGTCTGTTCTTTTACAATCGTGTTAATTAGGCACTGTATAGAAATCTGCAGTAGTTTCATGAAATATTATTGATTTATTTGTTAGTTTTATTCTTATTACATATTTTAATGAGTTCTTGACATATGCATATAATACATACATGTGTTAAAATAATCCTCAAGTAAATAATCATAAGATTATGTAGCTAATCTCATTGAAAGGGGACTTACAAGTTTTATTTTATAATTTATGAAATATATTATATGATATTGCATAGAAAGAGGTCTGGAATGAATTATATTTTATGTCGTATCACAGTCACATAGTTTATTTTACTTTTCATTAGTTTTTCACAGTTTTATCTTCAAGGCTTATAATTACAATATTTGTAATCGCATTTCCATTTATATTTATTGTACATACATGCAATAGTGAAGTTGTAGTTTGTTAGACTACAGGAAAACCATGAATAACAAAATTTCCTTACTGATTTAAAAAAAGTATTATTCAAAATTATTACTTTTTCTGAAAGTGACATATAGAACGGAATAGTTGCAAATTAAGTCATTAATCTTACTTGACTTTTACGGTTAGGTTGTCTTAATGAAGATACAATTTTCAAAGAACTTTACTTCAAGAATACATTTCTTTAAATTACAGATATATAAAACTCGCAGTGTTTATAGATAATACATGTATTGTCAAATGTTTGTCAAAAACAACAAAATATAAGGATATATATACAATAGTACAAGAATATTATAGGAATAATAAATTTCTTTATTGGATAACATACAATTATGCAATTGTATCACAATAAAACGTCTAAAATAAAAAATAAAATTTATGCTAGAAATTCTGTAGGAAAACTTGATAAAATTTTACATTTCGCAAATTCTTAATGAAGCGTGCATCATATGAGGGATATTTCAAATTGTTACCAGAAAGATTAAAAACAAGTATCGATTCAGTATCATTGGTGATGTGACATATTTTAATTCATTTTAAACTAATGCATAAAAAGATATTAATTAATAATCCCATCTTTTTCTTCTCTCCGATGTACTACAAGATTAACTATTGGCCATAGATGTTAATAGAAGTTAGAAGATAGACTGTCATTATCTTACAGATTCAATCTATAACCCAACTCTGTTTTTTCAAGACTGAATATTTAATTCTGCTCTAGGATTTATTATGTTAGAAACCAGATATGATGTATCTTTACTTTATATCTTCACATTAATGTAGAATAAAAGTTTAAGCGCATTTCTTCAAACTTAAATAAATGTTTCGTTGCTTATTTCAAAACTGACACGAAATTTGATAGCAACTAACATTAATTCTATCTATTGTAGGACATCTTTTAAGAAATTTCCAAAGATCAGTGGAAGGGAAGTGGATCTATACTTACTTTACGTGATTGTCACTGCCCACGGTGGATGGATAAGGGTGAGTACACTAGTATTAAATTAATGCGGTTTTTCATATAAATATGTTTTTCCCCGAATATAACGAAAAACAAATATAGTATCTCTTCTACTAGTATCGTAATATGAATTCAGCATTTCGAAGCATTTAACTTATTGATCGATTACAATATTTTGGAGAACCGATAAAGTTAATACACAAATCAGTCGAAACCTAACAAGAATTAAGTCTAATTAATGAAATGTGACAATTTAAATATTAAATTTTGTGATAACCTTTTGATTCGTTGATTTCTAAATTATAGTTTGATTAGTTCAATGCTTTTTAAAGTCACGGAGTCGAGTGCATATTGGTAACAAATGTGTTACTCAATTGAACAATCTTGTTGTCTTGAAAGAAGTATCGCACTTCCCATTTTCACAATGTAGTATGAGGCTAGCATTTCACTGTTTTTACGAACTGACTTATGCGAGAAGCCACTGATTAAAAAGTGATCAACGATTTATTTTTACAATTGCCGAAATAAAGCGCGAACACAGATTATCAGGTGAAAAAGGGAATTTGGAGGAAAGGTCACAAGCTTCCGTTTCGATGACATGTCGCGGGGGTGGGGGGGGGGGGGGAGAAAAGATGAATGGGGAAGCCCATTTCCGGCGAAATATTAACATAACTGTCATCCAAAGCGGTTATCGACGACTATTTGGTTTTGCCAGTTTTTCTTTATCATCTCATGTACACTATATTTATAAAAGCTGTATGTATATAAAGATTTCGTACCTCTGCAAAATTCCCGGATAATGCGAGACCTTCGTTCTCTTTGCGGGAAGAAAGAACGCACCCGGTGTGTGTATATATGCGGAATTTTCGACAGCCGAACGACGAGTTCAGAATGTGTTATGTATGTCGAATGGGGGGTGGGAGAGGTGACGATGACAGAGTGAGAGAGGGAGATAGAGAGAGAGAGAGAGAGAGAGTGCGCTAATAACCGAACACGTGCTTGAACCCCGTGAGAATGCGGTGGTGGAGAGGAAAAGGGGTGGGGGAAGAAAATGTAAAAAAGAAACGGAGGTGTTCGAACTCTGTTAACTCACAGTGCGTCGTCTGGTACCGATTCTGACAAGCGAATTAAAATTCGGAAGGAGGAAAGCTCCCCTTTTTTTCTTTAATTCAAGACTTTTTTCATAATTAATATAAAATTTGTTCTTTCGTACAGTTTGATATTAACGTAACAATCTCTTAAGAGGTGTTAGTTCTTACTATACCTTTAACCAAATTAATTAAAGACTTTTCCAAGTAATAAAGTACGGATACAAGAAAATGCATATTTAACTGGCCTTTCGAGTACAGCCTTGCGCTAATTTGTACCAATCAAAGAGGTCAATCGTAACGGGTTGCCATTGACTTGAGATTGGTCTTGACGAAAAGGTAGGATAATAACAAAGAAAAATTTGATTGAATAATAGTCGATCTTTTTCTTTCCAATTAAATCGTTGAATTTGAACAATTAAAATTAGAGGCTCGGTAAAATGTTAATCATTCCAATTAATATAATCGATCTTTCTCCTTATCTATCTTTCATCGTGACTAGAACTCAACGCAGTCTCTACTCTACCTTTAGAGGAAGACGATCGATTTCAACGACCCCCAATTTCTACTTGGGATTTTATTATTGTGGCGGAAATATAGTACACATATAAACCGTGAATGCAGTATATCGAGTACAATAAATAAAAAAAAGTAATTTTTTCGAATTATTTAGCGTATCGATTATACCGGGTGTCCGTTTAATGCCGGTCAGAGGGCAATTGCTTCTCGTGGGTATTACTGAAAAGAGAATAGTATCAGGTTCGTCAAATTGAGATTCTTAATTTTATCATCGAATTACGGTTGAACGAAATTTATATTTTGGCGGACGGGAGATAGAGAGAGATTAAAGAGAGAGAGAGAGTGAGAGTGTTCACTAACCAAGAGAACTGACCGATTAACAGACAGGTGTATCTCAAAAGTGTAATTTAACTACAATATCATTTTATCATAGAGAAATAAGATTTATTTTTTTCAATAATTTTCAATTTACACTTTTCTCGTTCCCACGTTAGATCGATAACTGTTCTACTTTCGACCCTTTTTAAAGTTAAACAAAGCATGGATTAATGGAATTTTTCATCGAGATTTATCGAAGTGTACATTTCATTTATTGCACACCTCGAAACTGATAATAAATAAAATCGTGAATTCTACACCATGGCCATTGCATCGTGAAAGATTAATTACGAATTATTAAAGCAGATATATCATTCGATTCAATTTTTTCGAAATTTGTTATATCGAAAAATGTTGTTTTTCATACATTTAAATAGAGGTAATTTCAGCGTGTAACTCGAGTTTTATTCTCGGCTTAATCTCGATCGATATAGGAAGACATCCACTTATTAATATGGTGTCTATTTATCTTTAAGATAGATAACATTGGGTATTATGTACAATTAGGATTAATGAAATTAAAGATTCATTTAGGTTCGCGTCTTTTTTTTTTTTTTTTTTTTTTTGTTTACGGAATGTTGTACAGATAGCAGAAACCGATTATGCCATAAAAGAATCGAAAGAGATAATTTATTCGAGGCATGTTTGGCTTTCAACGGTATGTAAGTTGGAAGACGAATGCCATCGACGAATGAAAAAGATTCTTGCATCGAAAGTTGCGATTGTAATCATTTTTAATTTTAATGTTCTTATTATTAACTTTTATTTACGATATAAACAACAATGACGATGTATCACACATCTTTGTTACATAATATACGCACGTCACGGCGACAATTTACATAATTATTACATTCCGTTCAACCTATCTGAGCGTGTCACTTACGAGGCATTTTCTGATTGTTCTTTTCTTTCTCCTTTTTTCTTTAAAAAAATGTCAAGTAACTTACATAAGAGGGCTTTGAGTAGATAACAATGAATTAGATGTTAAGATTGCAAAATATAAAATCAAGTATACAATGTAAACTTTAATTACCATGTTAAAAATGTTGAAAAGTATTTGCGAACAATTTACATTAAATTATTTTCTGTACGCGCAACCATATCGATTTCTGCATTTTATATATTGCACAATCGATATTTTTTAGTTAAGTTTGGTTTATGTAAGGTAGGTCCTGTCTAAATCTACTTGCCCTCCCCTATTCTTTTCCCCACCACAAGCCACCATGTATAATTGACGGGCGAGAAGAGCAATTTAAAGCCATAGTTCGCGCATGCGCAATGTGGCCGGGAAGATAACGAATGTTCCTTTGGTGGGGGTAAAGAGATTTCGTCGATTTGGACAGGGAAAAGTTTATATGGTTAACATTTTTAATTCTAAAGGAACGAAAGTCACCTCGTACTGCCGGATTGAAGAATGACATGGGAAAAGTGTATTACAATCGCATATGTAGATGGTGTATGCGTATAAATTATATATAAATAAAACCGTATATTCTAGTGACATAAAAGAATGGCCATATGACAATGACCTGTCTGAAGTATCTTCAGAATTGCCTGTAAAAATTGCCCAGAACACCCCCTCAATGTCTAAAGCACACGATGATCACTATTGTAGTTGGATTGTGATGAAAGAGATCGTCATTTTGGTCACCAAATGAACGTACTTATATAGTCTACTTTTTTGTATAATGGGAATTCATCGAATGTATTCCTTACTGCATCATCTTTTTCGTGATCATTATCATTAAACGAAGATTCCGTAAGGATCCATCAGGTTCCACAGACTGAAAGAGGTACCACATTTTAAAAAATCCGACTGTAGCCATTCGCGTAAACATGATCACAACGATCATCGCGGAAAAAGAACCATCTATAGAAATAATACTACGCCAACAAACCAGGTGCAGGGCTCATTCGAACACGATTTGTACGTTTTTAGGCTTTTATCCGTTTATCGTATTTACACGAGTCACCCGATTTCCCGGATGATGCATTATGGCAAGTTTTTTTTATTATGTCCTTTGGCCATTGTTATTGTCAATGAACTCGGCGTTGCAGGAAGTGACAAATACCGCCATACTTGAGAACAGTATAGTACAGTCCGTAAATTTGGTTTACCATTGATTGACCATTTTCGTTTATCAAGGTACTAAGGGTTACCTCCATTCTCACAAAGAAAAAAAAAAAAAAACAACGCTTTTGGACCGTATACTTTTCCCATTTTCGGTTTTATCGTTTTGTTTCCTTTTCCCAGCGGTTCAATCTAGCTCGAGAAAAATTCGGATCGTTCTCCTCGGTATCTCAGCGATGCACTGATTCGCCGAATGCTGCCACTACCCCCACCGTACATATAGAGTTATAATACTTTAATACTACACATATATATATATATATAGTATTAAAGGCACGTGTACCGGCGTTGAGGCACATCATGTGCTGTTGCACAGCAGAGGGTTTTCCGAGATATCGGCGGATTCGCTAAGGGTGACCTGTTCTTTCCCTCCATGCGGCAAATCTGCCGAATCTCTCTCTCGCTTTCTGTCCCTCGACGATTCGGTGGTCGCGACGAGGTTTTCCGCGAGCGGACTATATCCGCCGGAAGCTAAAACTAAGCCTAAGCGCGAGAATAACGCGGAAGTCGCGCAAGGCCAGGGTCGTTTGAGGGAGGCAATACCCGGGTGGTGGGGGGTCAGAATGCAGAAAGAGTGAGCGGGAGACCGCGGGCCAGGGGGGAGGGGGGGGGGGGGAACCAAAAGAGAGAGAGAGAGAGAAAACAACAGGGAGCGAATCGCCAGAGGAGGCGGAGAAGGTGGTAGACGAAGACTTCCCCTCAACAAGTGTGATCGGCCCCTGAACAAGCCTCGGTCGGTTTATATACCGCCGTGCAACCGGCGCCAAGCTCAGAACGGTCGTCGTTCTCGCGTCGAAGCCGCCTGCTGTCCTCGTCGCTGCGTCAGCCCGCAGCACGCGGATTATTTCCAAAATCGGACCACGAGGTAGACGATTTCTGAAAGAAAACAAAAAAAAAAAAAAAAATGTTTTTTTGATCTGTTTACCGCGAGAATCGGCGCAACCCTATCGCCCGGGGGGTGTAGTATACGTGGTCGAGGTTCGCACGCGTGCGGGGAAAATACAGAATCTGTACAGGGACAATGTTACGAGTATCATATACAGAGCTCTGGGTCTATCGCGGGGATGCTGATTGATCACCGGACAGGAGAACTCGCGAGTGTTTGACGGTAGATTTTTTTTCAATTATGTACGAATGTCCGATACGTATCCTCCCAGAAAGCTTACGATTGAAGGGGCGTCTTTTTGTCTAAGTGGTGGTCGATGTTGTTGATTTTTTTTTTTTTTTTTTTTACGTTTTCGCTCAAGGCGATCTTGAATATTAACTTGACGTTAGGTTAGGTTCATTTCCCGGTCTTTAGGACCTGTATTGGGGTGGATTCGTGAATCTTAAGTAGACGCACCGTAAGAAAGCTGGGAGGAGAAGCATGGGGATACAAAGATCAAAGAAATTTACATTCTTAATTAGAAAATAATCCACGGTTATATGGGGTTACTTTCTCATGACAGCTTATAATATACGTATATCTATTGCGTATAAACTATTTAGCGATAATTTCTGCTCATTTATCATGCGTACTGCTATATTAAACTGAACAAAACAAACAGCCGGTGCCTACAATCCAAACGAAAGAGGTTACGTCGGTAAGTATAGCATGTGGGTTATGTTGATACTGTAGATATCTGGAGAGTTGGAACGCACGTGCTCTCCGGATTGGTTTGTCCACAAACGACAAGGCGCGATGAAACCACATTTCTGTATTGTGAAAGTCACAAATGTTCCGGTTCTACAAAACCCACTACTGAACAAAGAATTTTTTCCGTTCCTCTTGCCCCGCAAATAATATATGTTTCGGAAATCTACAAATGATTCCATTAGATTCACACGTTTATAGGCAATGCGTTATGTATACGAGGGGGCATAATGGCCGCCTGTAGCGATGGACTCGTATTCTTGACTCGATCAAAGGACCCTTGCGGTTTTTCGTGCGTGAACCGATCACATAACGTATACTTGGTCCCACTGATATATAAAAACGTCGAAGAATATCGACAATTTAATGGCACGAAGTTTTGAAAATGTTGATCGATTATTATTATTGGTCAAAGTAGCGACGCGTCTCGGTCAGAGAGGGGGTAGTAGCAACGAATTCTCGAGCTCTTCTTCTAAAAACCAAGGGAAGAAACGTATAATTTTGTTCCACAGCTTATTAAAACGGGGCGAGTTTAAGTCAGCTCCTTCTGAAAATCCGAACCGCCTTGGTCTCCATTTCGCGCTGAGTTCGCGTATTAAATTACCCGGGAAAGTATTGGCCGAGTCGGCGGCCCGTCGGGTGGCGCGTAATGCAATTGATGAAATTCAGTTAGCGGCAATACTTTTACGGGTTTGCTCTCGCAATTCGTCAGACTCGCGCGTGGAAATTTTCAACGGCGAGATCACACGGCTCGGCTCGAGACGAGGACTGCGAACGATCAAGGTTCTTCTCGAAACAGTTTTTTTTATGCGCGCTCGTAATGGGAAGGGTATTTTCGGAGCGATACGGCGGCTTGCTCTTTTTCCGTTTGCGCGCGAGGTTGTTTGTTAATGGCCCTGTCACAGCCTGAGATAATCCTGGATGTAATATTGACGATGGAGATTGGAGATCGACGACGACGATCGCTAACTTGAAACTAGACATTTAATTTGATTTGGTTTGGTGATTTGGGCGCCCGTACATTCTTCGTGAAATCTTGTGAAGGAGCTCTTCAAAAGGATCCAAGTACGGTTACCGTACAAGTCCCCCGTACAGCTAATTAACTTTTTTTTTTAATACATTCTGGTTACATTTTCATGACAACTTGTGTTACATTTCGCGAACATTCTGATTTCTATCAAGGATGGATTGAAATAATATTTGTGCTTCTTTTTCATTTCATTCTTGTAGAAATGAAATGAAACGATACATTCAATGTCGAACCACTGGAGGAGGATGAAAGGAATTTTTCGGCAACTTCATATTTTGATATAACCAAAACCTTTATTCCATCCAGTGTGGCACGTATCGTTCATCCCACCAACTGGATTTGCTTTTCACTTTCTAATACGCTATTTTGTAAAAACAATTGGATATTATTTTGGCCGTCATTAACCTTCGGATTTGGTTGGAATAACGAAATGTTAATTGACGTAACTAATTACGTTATCGGTGTCGGCTATTCTTCGGTATTATCAAACATTAATGTCCCATCAAGCAGATTGGGGAATGATGTATTACGATCGTTGATGTGTCTGGCATGATCACAATTTTTCACCGGAAAACCTGTAAATATTAATTCAGTATTATTTCTTTATAACAAAGAAATATTTCAGTTAAAACATTTATGAAATTAGATTGAAGCAAATAAACAAATTGGTTGGTTTAAGTTAATATATAAATAAAAAAAAATTTAATTCATACAATCAAACGTTTAATTGGCCGTATGTCAATGCATTTTTTTTTTTTTTTTTTTTTTTTTTTTTTTTTTTTTTTTTTTTTTTTTTTTTTTTTTTTTTTTTTTTTTTTTTTTTTTTTTTTTTTTTTTTTCTTTAGTTTACGCGCGCTTTAATAGATATTGCAATGTTGTTTTTGGTGCAATAAAAGATAACGCGCGAAGAATTTGTTGAACGCATGCGTAAATTGATAAACTGTCAATCGTCAACAAGTTAAAACCAACTCTACGATTTCAATAATTGTAATCGAAATGTAGAGTAACGCTAATAGTTGTGTTGGCGATATTCGTCGGTAGCGGCGTTACTGACAACTGTATTTATTTAATCTACCGTTAGCTCGACGTCGATGAAAAGTGTGAAGAAAGCAGAATACGCGCGGAAATTGCCTGCTATTTTTAAGCGTGAGTAATTTATACGCCAATTGACAGTTAAAGCGCATCATTCTCCCCAAGGTTCCGAACCAAAGTCGATTCATCGTTTAAAATCGATTCAGAAAACTTTTCGCCCGTGATAAATGTCGAATTATAACGAAAGACAAGTGTACCTAATAATTGACGTCGGAACGTTTCACGTGTCGGTTACTCGTACTTGCACGCATTTTCTGCGCCATTTCGATTGTGGATCGAGTGTCCGCCTGGCGGCCACGGACGGAAATAATCGTGCACTTGACATTTTTCACATTGTTACTATTCGATAGTCGAGTATGTACCGTGCGGGGTTATGAGTGGCAAAAGTTCCTCTTATCGAATATAAAATATGTCGTGGTGTCCTGAAAAGGTTAAGCGGATAAGTGCCTCGGTTGTCAAATCGTAATGACACCTCGAAGCGCCTCGACATCGCGATTTGTTCCACGGCGTTACCACCCCCCTCATCCCCACCCAACACTCCGGCCGCCTCATAATAATAGCGCGCTAAGCTTCGTAATCGGCGCCGCGCGAAAAGCGACACTTTCACGCGCCGATGATGAAGTAAAGAGGACTAGGCGGAGGTGTGTAGGATCACCACTCGCGACCGTCGTCTCATGGGTCTCATGCAGTCTGGTAAAGGTCTGCCGCAGGGCCGGAACGGAACGCGCGCAACATCGGCGGCCCCACACGCACGGTTCGTGCACTCGCGGGGGCACCGAGTGTTTGGAGCGCAGCATCCTATAGAGCAAATTGCGAAGAATGACGCAGAATGCGCGCACGGGACGTGTAGGTACGTATACGATGTGTGCGTGCACGTTGGTGGCGAGGAATCCGTATATGTATATGCGTCGCGGTGGCAGCGGCGCTGGCCGACGAGTCAGGTGCCACGGCGCTTGCACTGTGCACCGCGGAGCCAGCGCCGACAACGTCGAGCGAGGCGCCCTGGGCGATGGAGGAGAACTGTTGCTCGTTTTTCTCTTCCATATCGCCGCCTCCGGGCTTTGGATGCACTTCTCGCGGAGGAGGATACGGGATGATGCACTTTGGTTACGGGCAAAATAACCCCGCGCGGTACAGGACACGGTGGGGATGATGGGATGGATCGCGCGCTCGGTTAGGGCTTGTTTGTCGTCGCGATACCTATACCTATATATATATGTACATGTATTGCGTACGTCTACCTCGAATCGATATGACGAATTGAGCGCTAAGGAGGAAATACGAAGGGGTTGCCGACGATTGCGGGCTTGAAAAGTTTGATGCGTTGTGCGCGCGCGCGCAGACGTATTACGTCCATAAATGTATGAAGGCGGAAAAGGACATGTATGAAGAGTGGATGGAACTGAGCATATAAGAAAGTGATGCTTGCATTGAAAAGGATTTAAAGAAATGTAGAACTTTTTTTTTTTTTTTATAAAATTTTAGCAAAAAACATTACTTTCTAATATATCCGCAACTATTTCAACATCCATCATCAAATGGTATAATTAAAGCAGATGTTACGGACCTTTGTTACTGTCCGTTTTTATCCCAGATACGTTTTATTAATTGACAGATTTTCATCATTTGAGATTCATGATATTTTCACGGTTGATCATCCATTAAGTTATAAAATTAGTGTAAAATTATAGATTTGATCGATTGTGCATTAAAATTGTCAGAGATACGATTTAGAGAAAAAAAATCCGAAATTTGTAAGAATTTTATTAGGGAACGGTTATCCGCAACAAGTTATTAGCCAATGTAATGAGAAAAAACTTGATAAGACTTGTCGAAAATAATTAAAACGAGTTTTCGTTAAAATAACGTAAAAAAAAAAGAAATAACGTCTATGCCTTACATACATGGTATGTATGTATTACTGATAAACCGAACTATAAATTAAAGAACAATAACATTCGAGTTGTATCTATATTCCAGCCAACAAAAACATTGGACAAATTAGAGCATATAAAGACAACCTTAAAAAATAAAAAAAAAACATAATAGGTGTGTTGTTTATCAAATTCCACGTGCACACTGCAATATGGTTTACATTGGGCAGACTGAACGAAAATTACGAACACGCATAAAAGAAAACAAATAAAGAATATTAATGAAGATCCAGAAAAATATACAGGTTTTACTTTGCATCTTGTACAAACTTCACATAATTTTGATTGTAAATCAATAAAAATGTTAGCAGTTGAAAAAGAAAGCATAAAAAAGAAAATTATTTTATTAAAATAATAACTAAAGACACCGTTAATATTAAATTTGAAACATCGCAAATCAACCGCAAATTTACAATAGTTTAATAGAAACAAATTTAAGAATGAATATAGTTAATTCAAAATGGATATTTATAACTCTAATAACAGATGGCGTATTGACCTATGCATAGAAGTGGTTTTGCATTTCCTTAAATGCACGTATGTTTCTGCTTGTTGTCATTATATAAATATAGTGTATTTCTGAAGAGGGTCCCCACACAATAGGACCGAAACGTCAATAATTTATTTATTTAGTAAACGGACTGTATTTAATTTCAATATTATATAAAAAAAAAAAAAAAAAAAAAAAAAAAAAAAAAAAAAAAAAAAAAAAAAAAAAAAAAAAAAAAAAAAAGAGATGTAAGATATTAAGATATAAATAAAAGATGGAAAGAAAAATATTTTAAGATGTACAATATATTTTTAATGTATTTTATTTAAATTTTGTTCTGATATATCATTCAAATAAATTATTATTTATTATATAGAAATGTTTTAGTTAAAACAAACATCATATTTGGTTAAAAAAAAAAAAAAAAAAATAGATAAATTTGATAGATAAAATAAAAACAAGAAATGGAACAAAGTGTCTGTGTAATTATTAATTATTTAATGCATTAGTAGATTTGGATGGAATCCGGTCTACTGGGTGGTGTTTCAGGACGCTAATTATAAATCACAAGTCAATGTACGTATTCGAAATGACGGATAGAATGTGGCGAACAAAACTGCGCTAAGATTCACTTGATTTGGATGAGACTGCTCGTCGTGCCATATATCCTTAAAAAAAAATTCGTTATTATTGCAATTGAGAAAAAAAATCGACCTAATAGATCGAAGAAGCGGAGGGAGACACGATGCACAGGTGCAATATGCATTTTGATTTTACGCCCTGCGCATCGCATCGTACAGAGAATGCAGTGGCGACTAGGAAAAATTGATCGGCGCCCCCTCTCTCTCTCTCTCTCTCTCTCTCTACCTCACTCTGTCGGATGCACGAATCACGCGTGCATCGGTAGTCGAGAAAACGCCAATCCGAGGCGACGTGTTCCCGCATGCACCGAGATTCCAGATCCCACAGAGGTGACGGTAGTGGTGCGTTCGTCACACGGGGTGCAAGTATTTCCTCGACGACACTGTCCGTGCTCGATTCCGTCGACCTCCGGCGGCGGGGGCAGCGCCGTACAGCCGCCGTGTATATACGCGGACGCGCTCTCGGCGGTCGATACGGCAACGCCGCGCCCCGACTACGTTATACACTCTCACATGCGCGCTGCTGGATGGCTGGCTGGCTGGCCGGCTCTCTCTCTCTCTCTCTCTCTCTCTCTTCCTCTATATATATATATATCAATCTATACATATCTCTCTCTCTTTCATGCTGGAACGAGAAATTCGCGCTGAACGGCGAAACGTTCTCGCGAAAGTCACTCGCCCGTTCTCGGCTTGCTCGCGATTTGTGACCGTGATCGGGGTGATGGATTTTTCTGGTTTTACGATTTTCTTTTCTTTTTTTTTTTTGTTGCCCCATTGCTAAGTTGAAATATTGATATTTTTTGAGAGATTGCAAACGGTAGCCGCGCTCAAGGTGTCGGATCGTCGGGACGAGAGAGCGCGAAGGAGACGCCGTCGTATTATCAGCCGAGCGAAATTTCTCGACGATCGTATATATACGGGGCGACAGTAATGAGCGATAAACGCGTTAAGGAGGGGGTTTGGCAACGTCGCCCGCGCCGACAAGGAGAGCGCGGCGGTGTATATACGCGGCATAAGGCGCGGAGAGCCGGCGGCAACCATCAGCCAGCGACGACGACGACGACGACGACGACACGACACGACACGACGATGGCTCGGCGAGGGGGGCAAAAGAGCGACCGAACACATACATACAAACATACATACGGGTTACAGTATAGCGGGGGAGGTGAGGCGGAGGGAAAAGGAAGGGAAGTGAGGCCTCACACGCCGCAGAGGTGGCGAAGGAGCGGGACCTCATGCCGTACACAGCAGCAGCCAGCAGCCAGCACACACGTGCGCTCTTCGCAACCGATACGACGAACGCTGGCTGCCTCCGCTACTACTCAACTCGGAGTAGAGCTCGGGCTTCGGTACAGTTCGGCCCATCGAAGCTTAGCGCTTCGTCTTTGAAGTGTTTGCAAAAAGGATGGCTTTATTCCTCTGTATGTTTTCTCTCTCTCTCTCTCTCTCTCTCTCTCTCTCTCTCTCTCGCTCTCTCTCTCTCTCTCTTATTCATTTTAAAATGAAAGATTTTCGGAATAAAGCCCAGTTTTATTTCAAAATCGAGGAGAAGGAGGAGGCTCGAAAAATATTTCCAAAATTAACTGTCGGTCTGTAAACGATGTAAGATTTACCGAGGTCGAAATGGCGTTTAGAAAAACCGTCCTTTAGAAAAACAATATGGCGGATTGTGTTTGAAAAAGTACCGAAAAATTGGAAACTTTATTCTCATCAATTTTTTTTTCAAGTCCATAACAGATGACGATCCGTACATATGTATTTGACACTTTTAAAAATGGCGACAAACTGGAAATTTCGATAAATACGTATTGCTGTCTGTGTAATTCGGACACAAATCGATAATGACGGAAAATTTCGAATTTTCATCACGACTATTGCCAAATTGAAAAATCTTTACTTCGCCTTGTTTTTTCGCGTTTTTATTGAATTGAATTCAAATCTAGTTAACAATTTTCAAATTTCAAAATGGCGTATGCCATATCGTTTTTCTAAGGCCATCGTAATCCAATTTTGAGCTCGTACTTTGAAAGAGCACATTAAAAAATGGAAAGATGACATTCTTCGATTTGGTAGCGAGAATCGTAAATGAACTGAAAATTCCATTATTTCTCGATGTGTCAATGTGAGTTTGACAAATGTAAAATTTTCAAACAAAGAAGGGACGTAATAATGTATTAAAAATGGTTTATGGACGGGGTGAATATTGCTCGCGAGGCGTAAAATGATGATGATTACGTCGATGAGGTCAATTTTCTGTTTTAAAACGTTGAATTTGAGCTGCGCGTATGAATATTGATTTCTCGTAAACAGCGTGTACGTTTCGAAATGACGATACGTCCACATCGTCCTCTACAATTGTCGGAGTGAAAATCGAGTCACTCTTTTATTAAAAAAAAAAAAGTGGATTTTTTTTTTTTTATACTTTTAGGGAGAATTTCTTCATTCTTTCAATAAAAATTGGAAGTTTGCGCAAAATTACAAAACTCTCGAAATGTACATATTTATTTATTTTCACATATTTACAAGGGTTTACAATGTTAAACCAATACAGATATATATATATTTTATTTCTATTTGCTTATGTAAAAGGATCGTATGTATACTAAGAAATAAATGTAAGAATGTCACTCTTTGTCAAAGTGACGTATTTCTCAGATTCATTCGAAAAAGAGGAAAATTTTACAGGAGGAAAGAAAAAAAAATTCAATTTTAATAAGGCATCGGTTCAATTTACAGAGTAACGTATGAGAAAAATATTTTTATAAATGATCAGTCATTTTGAATTTTGAAATTCTGTCTTCAAATTCAGTCTCGACATTAAACTATGATATCCAAGACTATCTTGATATCTAAGACTGGCTTGATATCCAAGACTATCGTATAAATCAAGCAATATTAGCATCCACGAAAAGTTTACATTAAAATACTTGAAATTTCCAGTGTCGGAAACTAATGTTGTACGGTCCTTTTTCGTCTGCGAGGTTACATTGTAAAATAAAATCTGCCCCTTTTTTTCGGATTCCTCGGAATCCGGCTCGTTGGACGGTTGATGAAAAAATATGAGTCGCGCGATGCCGGATCGATGTAAAACGGCGGACGTAATTGTGAAAAATGTCACTTTGCACTTTGGCGCCAAGCTGAATTCGACATTTTGAACTTTCAAGGATATACTTTGAATTTGTAGCGATGTTTTTTTTTTTTCTTTTCTTTTCTTTGCACTCTAAAAGGAAATAGTTGAATTTAGCCAAGAAATGCGACCGTAATCTTGAATTGAGCAAGAAAATTGACCGAAAATAAGGTGTAATGGAAACAAGGCTCCCTTAAACAATGACAGACTTAAATATTGTAAGACGTGATCATATTAAAAGGATTTAATTTTACGCTGTATAGCCTTGGATTGAAGAAACTATAGTATATCCATTTATTTATTTATTATTTATTTATTTATTTATTTGTCGTCAACAGTAAACAAAAGCACTACTAAATAGATGAATTGAAGCAACAAAATCCACAAGATACGAGTCTCTCTATCTTTCTCTTTATATATATATATATATATATCACTCTATATATATATATATGTCACTCACTCTGAATATAAGCAAAGTTATCGGAGGCAAGCATCTATACGGTATAGTTACTACTGTACAGTCTGGAAGAAGTATTTTTTCCAGGAACTTGGAAATTATAATTTTACATTCGTGCACGCGGTTTATGCGTTTATCTCGTTTTATACGGAGGAACGAAACGTTTCGAATTACGCTACCGAGCAATATGTATAGTAGGAAGAAGCGTTTATACAATACATAGCAATCGAAGCGTCGATGATATATATACGTATGTATAATGGTTCCGGCGGGTCGAGTCGCATACGCCATCTAAGTATACATATATGCATATCATCTAAGATATATATATATATATATATAGGCACGGGTTGAGTATATGCGATTCCCGTGGTTTCGCGGTCACTTGAAAAATGTCCATCGTATATATATATATATATATATATATATTTCTTTCTCTTTACCCCCATCAGCTACCGCACTGCTTTCCCTCTCTTTCGCTGCCGCGACGTCGACTCTCTTTCTCTCGCGTGGATATATACATACATACCGCGTCCTCCCCACCATCGTTGGTCTTTGATGAGTAATTCGTGTGGCGTGTATATACGCGCGGGCGTGTACGCAGGAGTGTGCGTGCGTGCGCATGCTCGACCGGCGTAACCGCGAAGTTTGTCAGTTTTATTCGACTTAATTCGTAAAGTACACACATAAACGGGTATATGGTATATAAGCGTAACAGGATTTTTCGAGCGTGGGCGTTGTTCGCTGCCCCTTGAAGCCGGGGCCGGGGTGGTGGGGAGAGTTTCACCCTAATTTTGCGCGAAAAGGCGCTCGCCGGAATAATAATTGACTTATTATTATCATCGGAGTCGTCGCCTACATTATGAGTATAAGCGAGTGCAACTGCCGCCGATGAAATAGGTCCGTGTAAAGAGGTGTAATAATTTGTGCCCGATTGGATTTTGCAATTTTCACATTGGTCGGTCGGGCGAGCATGCGCGAAGAGGCAAAAGTTAATTGCACACTTTTTAAGGGTATAACTTTAAAATGACACGCGAGAAATCCGAACGGATCTTGAAAAAAAAATAATAATTGACACGCGTGAATGGAGGTTAGGTTAGAATTAACTTACGAGTTGTAATTGCTGTAAGTAGAGGAAATAATGGAATTTCGAAAACGACAAGCAAAATCGTTGGTTTTTTTTTTTTTTCTTACGTTGTTTTTATCGGGCTGGCAACAACATTGACGATTTCTTACACCAACAATTTGAATAGCGCGTCGTCAAACAATGCGTTCTTTGTCACGCAGAAACTGTTCAACGGCAAAGTATATGTAAAAATGAAAGAATAACGTCGATTTTTATATTTCACGATATGGTCTTGAGTCGTATCATGATTGATTTCATCCCTGCCTTTTGTCGACGTAAACAATTAAAAAGAACATTTTTGTTGTTGTTTTAAATCAATTATTTTTAAAAAGTCGCGATGAAGAATAAGGGATAAAAGGAATGTGGGAATAGGGGAGAATTATCCGTTGGTCGTTGTACAATTTCTAATGTGTATCTGGTACGTTTCTTTTGTCATATCGAAGACCGGGATGGCGAGACAAGGCCAACGGAATATATTCAGCATTTCTGACTGAACATACACGACACGTGCTAAGCGAGACCAGCCTTCTTTATGCGGGCAACTGAGAACGCTCAGCTATAGCAGTGGTTAAAGAAACTTTTAACGCATTAAAAGTTTAACGCATATTGAGTATAATTGCGTGAGAAAGGATGATAAATATATTTTTCAATATAAGATCGGCAATTTCGGGGTCTATTGTTGTAATTAATATTTTAATGCAATTATCAATTTGAAATTTTTACGTTAAAAAGTTTACTATTGGTAAAAAGTTGAGCCACTAAGTAAGTACACACACAATTGCAAATAAGAATTCACTCTAAAGAGTTTGAAGAGTACTTATTTTCTATGAATGGTGTTGTGTAATAATCGTGGAAAAAAAATTCTTGTAAGACTAGAATGCATGATGTGTTCATTTAAATGTGACAAAAAAAAATGTCATAAAAAGATTCGATTACAATTTTATCGCATTAAATTTACGCAATACTCCTTAAAAAGATTATAATTTTTACAGTAATATCGTTAGTAAAAGAAAAGTTTGTACGTCTTTTGAAAGGTCCTTAAAGCTAGCAAACCAAAGTCAGCAAAACCAATCGAAACTATGTGGAACATTTGTTGCTTTTTTGTTGCTAATATGTTGCTCTATTGCCG
>JAPYZR010003140.1:0-24841 GCA_030522945.1 Trichopria nigra
CCCCCCCCCCCCCCCTTGAAAAGGCCAATTGGATAGTAATTACGTTTCCGCAACTCGTTCATATACAGAAACGTAATTAAAGTTAATTACATCATTCAGCCCTCTTGACCCCATTTTTCTTAAAATTGTTTAGTTATTTGACATCTGTTTTGTTAAGACCTTATGCCACTACTGAAGGACCAAAACTCTTGTATATGTTTGTATATGGTAATAAGCTATTAAAAAAAAAATTTTTTTTAACGACTACACAAAATGGCGGTACAGTGCAGCGTCAAAAAGTCACTCATGTGCTTGCAGGACATCCTGAGTAAATGTCGTCCAGGGACAAAAACAATTGTTTTTTTCTAAATCTATAAGCCAATATATCTAAAGAAGTTCGTAGAGATTTACAAAAAGATTCAATTTTGAAGAAAGCAACCTTTTTAAAAAAACGACTTTTGTTTCGTGAGAAATATCGACAAAAAATTTGTTTATAACTATTGCGATTGTTAATGTTTTTATTACCGACAGGGTCTATTTGTTAAAAATTTCTTGAGTTATGCTCCAAGTGAATTTAAAAAACATATAATTTCGGGAAAGGCGCGTTTAAAGTTAAAAGTAGCATTTTCTAGATTATTGTATATAAAATTGGAAAAAATAACAAATACGTTATTTTATACGCAATCTTATACAGTTTGACTTTCTTGTTTGTATCTTATACAGTTCGCCATAGGACAATTCGACATATGACAATCTCATATTTTCTGAACAATTAATGTTGTGTTTAATACGTGAGCCCTCATACATATACTTATAATCATCACCTTTCGTTATTTCACTCCCTCTCTTTCAATCAGAAAAATAGTTCATGACACGTATTCACCAGATCATTTGAAATTAATTCTTAGTATATTGAATACAAGTCATTCATTCGTTTGTCGAGTCCCTAAACACTCTTTTAATTTTAACGATATTGGATCAACGATATTATTCTGTGCATTATATGAACGATTCGCTCTGAAAATATGCACATAACTCGTCGTGTGATTTAACAGTGCAACATTTACTAAATAAAACGTAACCTGCAATTATAAGATCGAATTCGTTGTCATATTGTTGCTGTAGGAAAATCAATGCGACCCACATGTGAGGTACTCTACCTAGGTGCAGTAAGTACGCGGCGCATTCGGAGTGGGTGTATAAGTATACGAAGCGAAAAGTATCGCTTACACGTTCATTGGTGGTTGAACCTAACCTTTAAGAGCCATACAAGGAAATGAAAGAATAATTAGGCGCATAGACACCCCACCGATTCATTCACATCATTTCGAGCGACAATGTCAAATTGTCCAGGTGCAATTGTTTCAACGGTCACGGTCGTTAATAACTTATTAACGAAAATACATTTCACAATATAACGCGGTCATGTCAGAATCATGCAACTCACGGAATAGCGATATATTTTCCTATTAGCAATTCGATTATCACGAAATAACACTTTTTTCTGTTATAGCAAAAATAATATGTTTTCACAATTATATGTCTGATTAACAGTGTTAATTATTTATATGATGCGAAAGGCACAGAACTGCAATATTAAGTTAACAAGCAAATGATTCATAAACGCTTTTAGCGTGTTAAGGAAGAATTTTCAAGGATTAGGATGAATAGTTTAGCACGCGACTGAATACTAAACTTGTTTATTATACCGTTTAATAGTTAGTAAACAATATATAATAGTTGACACCCTGTATATACGTACATTTGCTATAGTTTGTGATGGATATTGAAATGTCTGCAAATGTAAAATATTACTTTGGAATTTTTGTCCATTTTGTTTATTAACTTCAGAACACATGTTAGATAACGTATAAATTTTTTTTATATTTTTATAATCCTGTCTTATTTTATCAACAATTTTTAAATTATTTGTATTATATATAATATTAAGTCTGTGCAATATATACATGCATATTCCAAATAATGCAAGGCGACGTGTTATTCCTGTCATGCACTTATTTAGCTTGGCACTTGATACGCGTTTGCGATGGAATCTTTGCGCAAGAGACGATTTCCCGTGGTTACGCTTTGTACGGTTACGGTCTTAAAAAATACCCGTGAAATTAAGTCAGGGACTGGTTTAGAACATAGCAAAACTCGATAATTAGTTCGACGTGCGTGTTAGAAGCGCGGCGACGGTGACTCAGTGCGGGTCTGTCGTTTTCAGAACACATTTCACACTTTAAAATGGTCGAGCGCACAAAATATGCGATGCAGAAGAAGCCAACACATTTTGATTATTAAAAAAAAACATACTATCAAGACACGTTGCAAATATTTTGGTTGAAATTAAGGATTTTCTTTGTTTTTAAAGGCAATTGTTTAACAAAAAATGTTTTCTCACATTTTGTCAGTCGGTCATAGTGACGATCCTTTTGTGGGATTTATTATTAAAATTTATTTGTTTATCTTCTTTAAATTTATATTTAAAAAATTGATGAGACAAATGAAATGATTGACAAACGCACATGCAGGCTACTGATCCGAATTAGAAAAAGTGTTTGTGACTCATTTATTTATGATCAACATTTTTTCATTTTTCATATTGTTCGGTCGATAAATGCCCTTCCTACAGGCTCACATATCGCATCCAAGCACTGTAAATATCGAGTTTGCATCTCAAGCGTGTTTTACAGATGAAATCGAAAAATCTGCCACTTGATATTGAATTTCAATCTATCCCAGCTCAATATGCGAGACTTGTCCATCTCGTTCAAAAACGTTTTAAACTAAAATTCAAAACATTCCTCATTTTTCAAAAAAACGTTACCGTGGAAAAAAACTCCATGTTGGTAAATTTCACAATCAATAGATTCTATGTAGATCACTTCAGTAGAAATGCAACAAGTGCAAAGATTTTGGAAAAATACTATTCATATTATATAAACGTTGTAAAATGACTTGGTTGTGACATTTTATGGCAATGAGATAAGAAAGTTCACGTGAAACTGTGGTTAAATAGGTCCACAAATATAAGAAACAATAGGAAAGACGGCCTATATCCAACATGCAAAACATTCTTTGGATTGTAAAAAATACAGCATCGGAATGGTTGTAAACTGTTCCATAACAACACTAATTACTAAATATCTCTGTGATTGGTCTGGAGATGAAGTGCCAGACTGTTGAAAAAATCTAATTGGACGGAATATTTTGACCTATAGTGTACTATTAGAAAAAAAGAATATCTGAAAGGCCAGAATGTTAGACGATGCTTTCTATTTGATTAGTTCATATTTCAATTATGATCTTGAAATAAGACTCTCCCTGATTCGTTGACATAATTTCAACAGAGATGATATCAATCTCTCGTTGTGCCAAAGTCTCGACGTAGAAAACTACATCTCTCGGATGATATGATTTCTATCAATGGCAATATTCGGTGCACTCGTGTAAATTATTATGTGTTTTGTTGGCACTTCCGCAATTAGAAATTCGACAAGCGTGAGGATATAAGATATGTTCGATGACTCGCGCATCTTATCAGCGGTGTAATCGGCGGGATGTGCGTTCGTTACGGGCAATCAGTAAGCGGTACGCGACAGCGATAAATCCATGTCGACACCGTTTTCAGTCGTCCTGACGCGAATTCAGACCTCGATGATCGCGTCGACAATACGTTACACGTTAGAGTATGAAATTGCGCAGACTTTATACACGTTCAAGGTTCGCACGTTGAGGTGAAAGTGTATCTTTGTTCGTCCCTATCAAATTATTACGCATTATCATTATTTGGCTATATGATTACTTTCTATAACATAATTCTAGCAATGCAAGCCTAAACGTGATATAAGTGATAATTTCATTGATAAATTATTTAATCGCCTTCTTCAAAACTAGAGTTTCTTCGAAATTCAAGAATTTAATTGAGGGTCCAATTACGAATGATACGTAGGATAATAAGAAATCATAAAAATAATTTCGTACGATTAAATGTCATCATATAAATGATTTGCATGAAGTAACAGCCCGACGAAATATTCATGAAACAATCAGTCACGATTCTTACATTATTATTCACGAGCATTCATGGACACGGAGAATTATGAAAGGGCATTCCCTCTTTGTCATCATGAAATTTCACAACAATTATAAAACCACGATTAATCTGCCAAGGCATATATTTAGACGATTCCAGGTATTGCCATATGTTTGCACAATATAATACATAATTTTTTTAACCATTGTCTTATAAGATACTTTATATAGATATTTGAAAAATACGTGTCCAAATCGTCTACTAACAAACAAAAAAAAAAAAAAATGAATGGGGTGATTCCTAACATAAT
The DNA here is from genome assembly GCA_030522945.1 of Trichopria nigra. Classification (NCBI taxonomy): domain Eukaryota; kingdom Metazoa; phylum Arthropoda; class Insecta; order Hymenoptera; family Diapriidae; genus Trichopria; species Trichopria nigra. Next base: position 4,329 of record JAPYZR010003140.1, read on the forward strand.
TTCAAGTAAAAAATCATTTACAAACATTTCATCCGATTGGCTAGTTTAATTATGCACATTATTATTAGATGACCTTTGCAGCTTATAGAATTGCGCTTATACGAGGGTCCATCGGCTAAATCAACGACGCATACCAAATATTCTAGGATTGCCCCTCATCCCATCACGTATTTAAATAGTCTACAAAGGCCAACTAAATATTAAACTAGTATAATAGGATTAAATTATGGTACTGGACATTTTTAGTGGAAATTGTGGAGAAAACAATCCCTATGTAATATTAACTGCGTTAATCAGTTGTTGGACATCACGTATATATCCCGAAAAATTTAAAACATGCGCACATTATAACTCCTGTGCAATTTTTAACAGAAACGTCTTTATGATACAAATCATAAATTGCCTACAATTGCTTGTCGATATTATTTTGAAATTATCTGATTTATTCCATGACTGCGGGTTCAAGACTTTAGAATCTCGTTAAAGTTTAAAGAAACATATGCACAAACGGACTTTTCGCTACGAGAATAAACCACGGTCATAAGAGAGACTCTAAAAATAACTGCTTGATCTTATAATATTAATTGGCAATTTATATCCCCGACATGCGAGCGATCCAGTGCGGAAATATATGACAGGAAGTCAACAACAAAGTGAATTGAATGAAAACATAGCGTTAACATTCACTATATACCGCAAAAAATTACAGCGAATACAAAAGAGGCGATTTTCGTTTGACGACTCGTCGCCACGCCGCCGGCTGTGTAACAGTTGTGTAATCTAACGTTGCTAAAACGTCTCGAATCTGCGTTACGAGTTTTTTTAATTGACGTCTTCGCTTCTACGGCAACGTCATTTACGATAGGGAAAAATTGAGAAAACGAGAAAAATGCACCTGGATCGAGACGTTCGTATTATTGACAGCTGAGTTGTACTCGTTCGCGGGAAATTATTTTTTAATCGTCGAGAACACAGATTTCGATTCAAACCGGTCTTTTATTTTTAACGTTCGTGTACTTCTGATTCATGACAGGCAAGACTTCAATTTTTTAGACGAGTATTTCCATTTTCAAACAAACTATTTGAAACGTATATGTTGTGTATTTTTTTTTTTTTTTTAGCTAGATTTATAAAGTAAAAGAAAGAAAGAGTAAAGGATAGAAAAAAAAAACTAAAATCAAACGTCAGTAACAAAAATAAAACATGGCATCTAGTGCGGAACGGATTGGTAATATCCCTTCATTTCGCTCGTAAGGTACTTTTTTGACTCGGCGGAAATGGCCAACTTTCCGCCCTTCATATAAACGTGCACTGTTATTTATTAATGGTCTCTAAGCGGAAACTTTCAAGACGCCGTAAAACTAGTACTTCAATCCGACCTGGCAATTGGTAAAAATTGTGAATGGATTTGTTGCTCGTGTCAAAATCGAACTGACTGAATTGTATTTTATGAAGTTCTGTTTTGATAACTTTTGCTAACATTTATCGATCAAAGTTTTCATTTTCACAATTATTCCCTGACGTTATAACATATACATGTGTGTATTCCTTCCTTGTTTCATTGAAACTACTTTTTTGTCCATTTAAAAATGTATATTTATATTAAAACTTCATGAAAACTTCAAAAGTATATGAAGTATACATACTTATTCTCAGTAAAAATACGATTAGACCTTATATTCATCACGTACAAATAGCACAGTAAACTTTGCACGAATATGAAAACACAACTCTCCAAGTGTCTGTAAGTGACGTATAAAAAGTTACTTACGTGCGAAATGGATTGTGAGAAAACAAATTTCCTCTATTCGTATTTATAAAGTTAAGTATTTCAGGTGGCCGTTGTTTATTTTGCAAATAGACTAATCGAGGTCAATATCTTCCGACATTGACGTCGATTATCTTTTTCTTACGTAAACGGACAAGGTTGAGTTGAATAGTAAACGAAAAAAAAAAAAAAAACAAGACAGGAAACCGTAAAATGATCATTTTATATATATTTAAACATCAAATGCAGGAATCTTGGTAGTCTACAGTTATAGGGTTTTCCTGACTTTATTACGACTAGAACATTTGTACTAATCAGAATGAAAATAGTTTACTAAAATGCAGAGAAAATAAAACTAAAAAAGGAAATCCCTAAATTTACCTAATTCACTAATTAATGCTTAATGAATGCGTCAAACGAGAATGCGTAAACACAATAATATTAAAAAGAATTACTTTCCTTGCACGAACAGAACATAAATGATAAGAAAAGTGCCAACCATTACTGCAAATAATATAAAAGTAATTTGAACCTTAATCACCTTAACAGCTTAAGAGAAGGCAGGGAATAAAAGAGAAATAAGCAGTAAGAAGCAAAGTAAGAGAGGTCAGGTCTACTTAAACACAGAATTTATAGGTGACATACGTTTATTGATTACGACATGGTTTCTATCTTATCTAATAAAAGAGATTGGATGTATAAAAAGGACAGAAATCGAAAATCAATTTTAGCAGGTGAAATAATGTTTAAGGAATTAGACAAAACCATTCAAGAATTACAAAATCTTACTCGGTCGATAAAAATGTTTTTTCATCTCTCCATATAAAAATCCATAATGTAGCGCCATTGTATATTTACCATTTTTCTAATTACTATTAATATTTGTACAGGTGCATTATTAATTACCATTCACGAGCATTATTGAATTACGAGTATTATAATTTATAGGATAAAATTAAAATTTATCATTTACATAAAATACGCACTGTGGTACAAGCATTAAATATTTAATCAAAAACAGGCTGCCGACAAGCCTATGTAAACGTGCAATATTTCTCATTATTTATTGTATTCGAATAATGGTATGTCATGAATCTATATTTTCCGATCATTTTACCGATTTGAGTTTACTCGGATAATATTGCACTTTAAAAGGGATTTGGACACTTTGTTGCTTTGTCGAATTTGCATTCGGTTTAATTTCATTTATTGATGTATTGAAATATACAGGGTTAATGACCTCGTTATCAGGAAGAAAGGAAACTGTATTCCGAACTTGATGCGAAATAAAATATTACTAGAAAAAATATAAAAAGTACATTCGTGCATTTCGACAGTAAATGTAAATAATAACATCAAAATCACATATGAAACGTCATGTATAAACGAATCAAACTTGCGTATATTATACATCAATTTGAAAAGAATATCCAATATTTTTGAAAATATTGAAATGGGCAAAGTTCCTGTCATTGAATACATTTACAATTAAACGAGATGTTATTTAAAGAAACTATACACATTTAATGAAAATTAAAGTTCAATCTCTGCCTTGTTTTCGTCGCAAAGTAAATTTCACAAAGTCGTAAAAACAAGCAGTTTGTATTATCCTTAATTGCTTATTTACAGTAAAAACGCTTGAGATTAGCTAAGTGATTATTCTATTAAATCTCTTTCAAGTACATACTGACTGAACGCTGTTTTCTTTTACGGTTTTTTCCGTGGCTTCCATTAAAAGTGGCTAGACATTTAACCAAAAAAAATAAGCTTTTGTTCACATACAGTTAGGACGAGTATTTCATCGCCGTTATATTTTACCATGACTTAACCTTGTTTTAATTAAATTTTGATGTACGACCTTATGGTAATATTTAAAAATAGCATTGAAAAAACTTACATTTAAAAAATATTGTTGAATTTTTTTTCAAAAATAATGATTTATGAAATAACTCAAACAGACCAAGTTTGATTTTTATCTAAACTTAAATTTCAGTTTTAGGTTCTATAGAATAATATTTATATTAATAAATAAATGCAACCAGGTTTTTAAAAAAGTACATGAGATTTAAATATATATTACCATTTCTGAATATCCAGGGTTGCTCGCTAGGGTATGATTATGCTTTAATAAAATATACCTCATCAAATATCTCTAAGAATATAATCCTTATCAAAACCCTACCTGTTGTTTCACCCTAACACATATCAAGTGCTTTATTAATCAGATGAGGTTATCTCGATTCAGTACTAGCAGAATTACCTGTAAAACCTCAATAAGAAACCCATTTTCCTAATTAACGATTTGTAAGGTTGTAATTATAATTTTTATCCTTTGGAATTTTAAATTCGTTTTGAACTGGAAATGCGATTAGAATCTCGATTAAAAAACTTTTATCATAGAAATTGTCATGAAATTTGTAATATGATAAAATGTATCTCAATGCTAATGATTGCCAAAAAGATAATTATCATTGAAAAAATTCAGTTCTAAGTGTCAAAAATGCTTAACTTTTATACGACATTTATATAACTATATGACTAACGTATTTCGTTTTTCCATTTTCAGCATATACGCATACAGTAAATATGAATATTGAAAGAAAACTAAATCATTCTTATCGATATTTATCGGGGAAACATATAATTTACTTATCCACAGCGTGCGTTCTTATCGAAACGAGCTAGATTGAGAATTCATTAAACGGAAAAAGGGTCGACCTCGAATGACTGATCGAATTTCAGGGAAAGTAATACGAGCCTTTTAATCAAACCCAGCCATCGCTGACGAAAACGATTTGCAATTGTCAGTGCTTAAAAGTGCAAAGCGACCGAGAAATTCGTAAGCGTAAAGAGAGCGCTTATTTCAATGCAATTATTATTATCTTGTCATAAATATTCATGAGAATTATTCATTCGCGAAGAAAAATGTTTATTTTTAATTTGTGCAAATTTTATATCCTGTGTTTATTCGCAAGAAACTTGTTCTTACTTTTTTTCACTACAACGAGCAGACTTCATAGTTTTATTCTATTTCTTCATACTATATTCTATCAGGGAAAAAATCAGAAAGATGCAATTCTCTTCATTATCAGTTTTAATTTAGTCTTATTTTTTAATGGATATATATATGGTGCATGTATATCTAAGTGCTGAAATTTTTATTTTCTGTTTTCTTTCTTCCTATTTTATTTCTTTATCTATCTTTTATTTTTTTACAGATAGATAAATTATATTTGCATAAAATTTATAAAAAGGAAGAATTCATGGGAGATCCGTCAACTCATACCTAGCACTGCAACTGTATACTCGCTCTTTTCCTAAATTGTCGAAAGCGCGTAACTTCTAGTTCTTGACACTAAGAGACAACGTGATACTTTACACGTCTTATTTGAATTTTCCACTAAAATACGCACATTATTTTTTTATCACTTATTTGACAGTGTTTTTAACTAATTGTAACAGATATGACGTTGATAAACAGACAAAAGTTTTTCAATTTAAAAAATTCATCGCGATGAAAAACATAAGACTTTATTTTGCTTTTAATATTCGCTAAGTTTATGATTCAGATTAGATTGAACTACTAATTTTATTTTCATATAATCGTTTAACTTAATAAATTAACTATCATACATGTTGTCCCATAAATTTCTTCCATTGAAGTAGAAACATGTGATCACAACCATAATCCCTGCTTTGTTTCCATGACATTGTTAAGTGCAAGACAAACTTCCACGTTCCAAAATTTCACAGGTGTTGTCTTAAATTTTGAAACTCATGTAATTCCGTTAAAAGCCATCGATTTTGGAAAATTGAGGTAATTTTGCATACCCTCGAATTCTCATGAATTTTATAGTCTGAACAAAGTATTCGACTGATCAATATTTGATTTATTTATAATGTTACATTTTCTACATTTAGGTTAATATATTTCATTTTTTAATTTGGGATATTTTTATTATTTTGTCGATATTTTACTATAAAAGTATACATCCATAAATTAGTATAGACATAATGTCCTTGGATACATCATATTTTATTGGGAAACATTTTCTAACTTTCCTTATTTGCTGAGTCAGTAAATAAAAATTTCGAACATTGCTGGGTCAGTAGAAATTTATATCCGAATTTATATGTATTTGACACAATATAAAAGACACTACATTGATTTTTAAAATATCCAAAAATAAATTCACAGTTGTGTTGGATTGAATTTTTTTCGCATTCGAAAGACTTTACAAAAGATACTTTTAAAAGGATCTTGTAAAATCTTGCTGGTGCCTATATTTATCACTTTTGCGCATCAGAATGTAAATATTATATGCGTGCACTGGAAACTTCAGCACTAGTCAGTGAATACTAAATGTAAAATCCGACATTGTCGAGATACATTTTTAACACGTAACATTTACAAAAGAAAATATTCTTAAAAGAATTATATATACTATGATAGAAATATATATACTATGCGCAATATAAAATGCGTTCCCACGGGTTGTGACAGTTAGGTTAGGTTAGTTTTTAAGCGGGTGGTCGGAGGGTCCGAGAATGCGGGGGTGAGAATTGCTTCGAAGTTGCTTCGCAACGTTTTATGGACTGGACCTTGAAACTACCCTTATACCTCCTTATATACTTGTGTACATATATATATGAATCAATATTATTTAAAATAAATTAACAATAAGGTTAGTTAGCTTCATTAAATTTATTCTATATTTTTCCAAAATGAAACGTTATCTTTCTTGAATCTTAACTAAGAAACAAAAGCTCGTTCTTTATTTCGATTTACCTTCAAAATTGCGCTTTTCATAAATATTTAAAATTTGATGTCAGATTTTAATGTATAAGAAGTCCATCTAATTCAATAAAAAAGCATTTTGACCATCGTTTCTTTTACAGAAATATTTCTAATACAAAATATATTTTGTATGCCGAAAGTATACATATATTAATATTAGCTGTATCAAATATAAAAATAGCAAAAAGGTTTAAAATTCCGAAAAGAACCCGGCAAATTAAAATTGGAAATCAATACCTCTACTCGATGAGTTCTTATGCGAATCTACTTGAAATTTGTACCGAGTGCTCAGAACGACGTTAAGATAAGCTCCTTGTATTTATAAAGGAGAGCAGATCCCTGATAGACAGGGTTCCCAGAAAAATATTTTAAGATTTTTTTAAGACTATTTATGACAATTTACAGATATTGTATTTTGTTTCAGATTTGAAATGTTTTAATGTACAGTATTGTTGAGGAAGGCACTTATTTTTGGAAAACATTTAAATTATCAAAAATATTTAGCAAAAATTTTCATTTTCAGGTGTAATATGAAAATATTAAATATATCAACATTTTGAAAACGTGGTATTTCATGAATCTACTTAAGTACCTCATTTCTATAAAAAAAAAGGCAACAACGATTTTTCCGGACATAAATATATACAGAAAACTAATATTTATGCGACAGCGAAGCGAAATTTGTATATTTCGCTCTTCAACCTCGTCGAAAAATGATCCATTGAATGAAGCGAATGAAAAAACTCCATCTCGCCAAGTAAATGCACTGAAATATACATTTCCCGCCCTGAAACAAGATTTATCTTATTTCGTACCTGCTGCGTAACGAAATCGGAAAGTAGGTAATATATATCTTCAATTTTCGTAATTTCCGCTCGATATTTCTTATTATATCGTGTTACAGACACTTAAAAATCGGATTCATTTACGCCTGGGTATTACAAGTGTAAGAGCGATATAGATCACGAGCATTTTTTCAGGGACGGATTGTCCACCGTCGGTTCACTCGAACAGCAAAACATTCTGTTTCCCTATATGAATTCGATATACTATACTTTGCGCCCTAGATACCCAATATATTACTTTTTGTTCTAAACTATTTAATGCCGGCAGAAAAATAGCATCTGTTAGCGCGTCCCTATAAAAAATGAATGGCGATAAATCCGGCTTCACGAAAATAAATTGCGAGCGGAATGTATCGAGACTGCAAAGTGGTAACAGCACTATTCTGACGACTGAATAAGCAGAATTTTTTCATCGTATTTTACGTTTAGTATACGTAAATTTTTAACATATATTGATGAAAATTCACTGTCACAAGTAATAAGAGTTTTTTTTTTTGTAGATTTCTATGACTTAGAGACGTTTTATATTAATATTTCTTTTGCACTAATTGGAATATTTTACACTTTTGTGTTTTTTTTTTTTTGTTTTTTTTTTATAATTACAATTTGTATATTGTACTCTTTTGTTCTTTCTGTCTTGAGAGACTATAGGAGTGAGCTACTACATTCGCACTTGTATTTACTGTAAGGGCTAATCCCGTTTATATCGCAAAATAAAATGAATACCCTTTGTATTTTTTCCGCAAGTTTCGAGTTGTTAATCAATGTTTTAATACTAAATTGATTGGTTATGCGTATTTGGGTTAGTCTGTAAAACAGCAATAGTTGTGGCTCGCCCTTTGGCGCTGAAGACTATGTTCCACTAGGTTAAAATGTCAAGAAATGCAATTATTATTGTTATTATTATTTATTCATTTATTTAACCATACTTAGGGTATTATTACAATAAAAATAATAGGAAATTATGCTGCTTTTCAATGCAATACTACTTTTCAGTATAAGAAAAAATAATGCATTGAATTTTGCCATTTCATTATACGTCGATAGGAATTTAATTTGTGATTAAATAAAATATTTCAATATTAAATGTTGTAAATATAATAGGAATTATAGAAATCATGAATAGCATTGACTGTATGAAATATGCGAAACTTTAATACTATGAACACTTCTTGAAATTAACCATTGTTACATATTTTTTGCAATAAGATGTGTAGTAACAAATCTAATAGTGTATATATGAAAGATATTGGATGCATTTTTATTAAACTGCGAGGACTTTTTCATTTTTTTTTTTTTTTTTTTTTTAATTTGTATCGGCTTTAAAACTGCTTAAAGTATAGTAAATTTAACAACGGAAACGGCCGACTGTTTCCGCGGAGTGTTATGAAATGTGTAAGTGTAAATTAAAAGAAGGAAGTTAAACGTTTATATGGGCCCCATCGTATTATTCGAACGTTGCTACGTCTCGTTTCTCGCAAGTGGCTGAGATTTTCATCATTCGGTATATAATAATAATAATAATAATAATAGTAGTAATAATATATAGTCCTTTACGATTGCAGAGTACATACGCGTACATAGTGTAAGTGTAATAATGTACCATCCTCTTAACAAGAATACGCTTTAAATGTAATTGTGATAAAATTACTCCAATTAACTTTACAACGGCAACATTAATAAGTGTTTGCTGTTTTTCATTTCACTTTATCATTTTTGTTTAAATATTTGAAATGTTGTGTATTTTTATGAACCGAAATAAAAATTGCATTAAATTTGTTGACAATTGAAACCTAAAAGGTCGAAAATTCGGAATATTTATAAAAAATAGTATTTTTCCGATATTTTCGATAATAACTTGGAAAATATAAATTTTCATAAAAAATTGTGAAAAAGGAAAAATATTCCCCTAATAAATCTGTAACATTTTTGCTCTATGACATTTTCCTATACGAGCAATGATTTTCGACATTACACGCGAAAAAAAATGTAGCCGTAACAATTACCGAACTGTACAGCAAGGACGATATTGTACAAACGTTGCCCAAGTAGTAACGTCTTATGCAGGCGAGACACGTCACACCTGTATTCGAAAAATTCACCTTTCCTATACAATGGTGCACAAAAATATCCGATGGAAAAACGTATTTTCAATGGACTTCTTTCTTAGTTGCATCCAGCACAAAAGAAAAACATAACCCTCCATTCGTTATACTTTTGTGTTTTCTACTCCCTTCAGAAGCAGTCGTGCTCTTTTCCATGGGCTATCGCTCCATCTCAATGTCAACCAAGAATAAAATGTACGATAAAACATGATATGTTAGAAAAGTGATTTTTTCTATCGTGTTTTGTCCTACATTTTCACCGGAGAGAACCCCTTAAAGGAAGGCGGTAAAATCTAGAGGGCCGCTGAAAACGGGAAATAGGTACAAAGTCATGACAGAAAGGGTCGTACGCGCGTATATATCCATGAGTAGGGAGAGGGTTCCTTAACTCTAGGCGGCGTGGTGGTGGTGGTAAGCGAGGGTGTATATGGTGAAGTACCGAAAACACGGCTCACCTGGGTGCGTATCGATCGGTGCGTAGCTGTGCTCGCCGTTCGGCGAGTGCTTCTCTACTACGTTATCACTATTACAACCGCAAACTCGTAGCCCAGACGACAACGACCCGGTGACCACTGCTACCGAACTTGCTCGCGGAAACTCCGGAAGTCATTAGCACCCGGACGTCGCAGGTACGGCCCTCACGCGTGTCATCCGTCGCTCAATACGCACCTGGCGGGAAAACTCCAGAAATACACCGAGGAAATGACCAGATTACCCGCACTCACGAGAAAAAAACAAAACTATCGTTATCGATGCACTTGGCACATTCCGAGCCGAGTCGAACCAACAATTACGAGCATTCGACGGGAATCAACGCACTGCCGTACGTCACCGACAACAACCCAGTCTTCCCACCTCCTCGGCTCGGACTTTCCGCGCAGTTCCACTCTCTTTCTCCCACCGAAGACAGTCCTGTCCCCGGTTCACCAGTTTCGCGCACCGTTTGTCTGCTGCTGCTGTTTTTTTTTTTTTTTTTTTTTTTTTTTTTTTTTTCGTATTGTTTTTTTTTTCCTTTTCTTTTATCCTTCGTTCTTCGGGTCACCCAGCAAACAAAACGTAGCTTTGCGGGGGTACGGATCACCCAGAAAACAAAACGTAGCTTTGCGGGGGAGCGAGTTCAGCGCCTGACGGACGCGTACTGGTACTGACGACGTCGACGAACCCAACCGCCACCGCCACTACCACCACGAGCAGAACCCAGGATCCCTCCGACGCCGCTCTTCGCGCAATCCAGCGAATGCTTTCTCGCGCACTCGCCCTCTTTATCCCTCTTTCATGCTCGCCATTGTAGCATCTCTTTCCATCGAGTGCCCTGAAACGTGCGCACTGACTTCGGCACGAGGGTGGCGCTGGTTACGCCTGTCGCGGCTATATGTCGCGAAATGCCACCCCGCTCTCCTAGCTGCTCCTGCCGCGTGTTGAGTCACCTGCCTCTCGCGAACTCCACAAAGGTGTCAACGTTTCCAAGCATATATATAGTAAATGTACCATGCTCTATATGACTACAGCATCAACTGTACAGGTGGTCCATGTGAAAATGCGAAATGGATGTAATAAAATTCCTAACTACTGACATATCTACAGTTTAGTGCTCAATGAGAACAGCACTTTCCAAATTTTACAGAGTGATAATGTCATTCTCGCAAAGAATGACTCCGTAAATAGTTCTAATAATAATTTTCGTAACAGTGTAAAAGAGTTGACTTTTTAAAACTCTTTTTAAAAGTGTAAATCATCAGATGCCAACCTTCTACAGACTATTTTAGCAACGTTTAACCACAGTAGTGGACAAAAATATGGAGTTTTTGAGGTCGCTGAACCCGAATCTGAGGACGGAATTTCAGAATTCCATATTGCGAATAGAATCTGGTGGATGACTTTCCAAAACATTAATCCAATTCCTCAGAGACTCGTTCCTCGCTGATTTTTCCCTTCGGGTTTGGTGATTCTAAATCTTTGCACGCATCACTGTATCAGTGGTGGCATTTTGAATTTTCAAATTCTGCCTTCAAATTGGAAATCGACTACCCCAAAGACCCTCCGAGAAACAAGTTTCAGATGAATTTTATCAATTTCTCAGAAAGATTTCCGCCACATTGGAAAACGTGTATGAACTTTGTTTATTGGATTCGCCATTTTGAATTTTGAAATTTTATCTTCTAGATTAATTCCCAAGTATGAATAGGCGCAACGAAACACCACCGGCATGGGACTGTTCAGTACTTCTACTCAGTACTGGCTACTGGAATCGAAAGAGTACTAGCAGCACAGTCGGCAAAATACTGAGCCAGTACCGGGAGTCAGTACGGACATCCATTCAGTACAAATTTACTACCGACCACAAATGTACTATTATTCCGATGATATCAGTACTGGTCTTGCTGGCTAAACGTTATAGGTGGCGTGCAAAATCAAAATTAAAACTTCGCAGCGATTCGTATAAGCGAGATCGAGCTTTCGCTATATTTCTGCTAACTTCTTGAGTCAGTGAACGTTTGATGTTGAAAAACAGCAGTAAGATTTTGTTGATAAAAAATAATGCGCACAAAAACGCGAGTACTGAAATTTTTGAATTGTCAGGGTAGGTATCTAATATCATTGTCTATCAAATTATTTAATGATATGGAACTTGTTGCAGTTGTAAATTCAATTAAATTGAACTTGGAGGGCACTGGGTAGATGCCAGTGCTGCTATGTAGTATATACTGGCTACATCTCCAGTACTGAATACTGCTCGTCTGATATCAGCAGTGAGTATTGCAACTCCGACTGGCATTTCTAGACCAGTACGATGTCGGTAGTAAATTGCTACCTGCTAATAAACCATGTGAACCAAATTTTTGTTACTAATTCATGAATTAACTGCAAAAAAATATATATAAAAATACAAAATATGTGAAAATGTACATAATTTAAGAATCTATATTCGTTTAGTAACAATCAATTGTAATATTGTTTTTAAGATATACACTGATATAAATGATAAAGTTTATCTGTCAACAATAATCCGTTTGCTGAGAATTATCTCAATATCTCGAGATATTAGCATATTTATACTTGCTCCATGACATAGATGGGAAAGTTCAGATAGATCAAATATTTTTGTTTTAGTATGCTGTTATAATTTGCACGATTTCTTCAAAATTTGGTTTTCGTTTCGAAAAATGTTCAACTTCATTTTCTGACCGCGTACTCGGCGTGTACTATATTGCAATTCTTTAATAAAATGGCTTGTGATTATTCTGTCGATTGACTTAAAGATATAACGCCAATGATTCGAACTATTTGCTTGTTCATTCATCCAGTTTGCTAAGGAAACTGGTTTGTTTTCATGCTCTGTGTAAGTAAATAGTAAACACAAGTGATGGCGAAGGAAAGCAAAGAGAAAGTAAGACAAAGCAAAAAATGCATGAAAATATAGAGAATTAGAGCAATGTTAATATTTTGTCAAAATGTATATGCAATCTGTGCAATGGTTATGTTTCGTACGAGATATGCAAAATGTGTAAAAAATATTATCTTATTCAGAGTCTATTAATTACATTTCGTTCGTGGACTGAGTGCGAGAAATGTTACTTCACGAACGGACTTAGAAAAATTGTGATATATTCTCAGCAACTTTACTTTACTTTCAAACCATAATCCTATACTAAAAAAAAAAACAACCTCTGATAAAATGCCATGAGAGTGAATATTTCGCTCTTCTCACTCGACTCGTTTTCACTGTAGCTGGCAGTTTAATGTTACACCAATTAAATAAATTTTCATTCTATGATATTTATAGAGAATATTGCATGTTATATGTATATTTGTCGATGACTGTGTTAAGTTTTTTTTTTTTTTTTTTTTTTGATATACTTGATGTAGAATGAATTCAAAAATATACTATATTTTGTATTGCAAAGAAAAAGTAATACATTACGATCAGGACAACTTTCAACAAAGTATTGTTACTGAAGATACAAAATTACTGTGTCATCAATATTACATTGATAAATAGGTTATGACCTGGTTGTACAACTACCTGGTTGTATACAAAGTGCCTTATTGTCGTATCTAAAAGGACTTGATGTTAATTTCATCCTCAATCTGCATACGACGATTTAGTTGTAATACAAATTATACTATACTAAATAAGACAAGTCTTGATCAATATTTAATTGTCTAATGATCCGTTACATTTATATGTTGTAAAAACACCACCAGTTTTAAGAAAAGAATAACAGAACAATTCATTTCCATTGTAAAATTGCGTCAAATTTATCATCTTATCTTCATGAATCTCACACTTCATTTTCAATTGCTAAAATATACTTTTTCGGTTGTATATCCGTAATTGAAGTTATGACGTCTTAAAAATCACATTTCTAGTTATTAATATTAATTTTTCAATTGTAATTAATAATTAATCAGTGATTTTACCATATATACAAAGTCTGTCACAAATGGCCTGGGAAATGGAACTCTTCAAGAATGCTCTACTCCCCGCCCCCCCCCCCCCCCAACGTCAGAAACCTTTCGGTAAACAAAGCGACATTCAAAGTAATCGCATTGTTTATACTTAATTTTTTGTATCTTTTTTTATGGATGGAAAGTTGCATTTTCTTCAGAAACGTCCGCTCCAGATCTCCTTCGGTAGGACGGTAAGGCCGACAGAAGCCAAGATCTACTTGGTATTCCTTCGTCAATATATTAAACAAATAAAATTCATGGGGTTCAGCATCGCTCGCGGAACGATACAAACATAAATACGCTGACACATTTTATACACAACCTTAAATATATATATATATAAGGATTGTATGTGTAGAGGTTTTATAGCATACTATATGTATCGAGGTTTTTTTTCTGAAAATGAACTCAAAACTCGATAAAAGAATGAAGTAAACTATTTAACATAGATGATTTCGCGAAGCTGGTCACCATTCGAGTTCTGCTCGTGCCTAACTATGCTCAACATGGTAAATCGCTACTATAGTTCACTTTGGCCGCAGGACTAATGATCTCCTTACCTAACCTGGAGTTACTTAGAACATTTAACTATAGTCCGATCTAATAACTGCTTCATTCTTCCGTGCGCAACTCGGTGTGACTCCAAGAACGCAAATCCTGCTTATAGCAACATGCCCAGACACGAAACAATTATCAAATAGTATTTATATACTTGAATACAGAATCCATATTTAATCGTATTGCACATGCAGTGGAATCTACGACATGTCACTGTGCACAGTTTCCCGTGACAAAATGAAATTTGCAGTTATGGATGAACGTTCAACTCGCGTTGGCGTACTTTGTTTGACTCTACTTCATGATGCTGAAGCTAGCAGCGGATTCGAAAAAACAGGGGTTCTCAACTTGTATTTTCAAATTGCTATTATACGAAAACGGAAGCACGCAGACCACTGTTGATTTTTTTACAGCTTCTGTATGATAAAACCTTTCAATATCCACAAAAAAATGTTACAAGATATACGCGATTGTTATAAACAAATAATGTTTCTTTTAAAGAAAAAGAATATATCGAGAACGGGGGCTTGTCCAAACTTGTGAACTGGTTTACAATTTCTAGCGAGTATTAGCAACACATCTTTTATAGCAAAAAAACCTCCATTCTCGATATTTCCTAATTATTTAAAAAATCCTTTATTTGTTTATATATAACAATCGTGCGCATTTTTTCTAATTTTTTCTGCCATTGGGGATGGGTTGCTAATACTGGCTAGAAGTTGTAAACCAGTTCACACGTTTGGACAAGCCCCCGTTCTCGATATATTCTATTTGTTTAAAAGAAACATTATTTGTTTATAACAATCGCGTATATTTTGTAACATTTTTTTGTGGTTATTGAAAGGTTTTATCATACAGAAGCTGTAAAAAAATCAACAATGGTCTGCGTGCTCCCGGTTTTGTATAATAGCAATGTGAAAATACAAGTTGAGAACCCCTGGTTTTTCGAATCCGCTGCTTCGAATCCGCTGCTAGCTTCAGCGTCATCTCTACTTCGACAATACTATACACACTGTGCAAACATAATACACATCCTCTATTATTATTCGCGAAAATTTTACATATATTACAGTATTTACGACGAGGGCACGTTAATTTCGTTTATTGGAAAAATTTTTTATAAACAATCATAAGAAATACAATTTTAATTAATCTGTAGATTTGGGTACACATCATACAGGTATTCTACGAAAGTCTTGTTGAGATTCTTGCAATATTGTTTCCTAGCGGCTAAACGCCTGTTAAAACCCTGTGTATGTGTTTACACACAATGCCGACCGACCCCCCTCCCCTCCCCCCCAAGCTACGTCCTGCAGCTACGGTAGTCCCGAGGTTCTTTTTTTTGCATGCATGTACACAAACACACAACCTTGATTATTCGACGCGTATACTAGTTCGCAGGGTGCATATATTGACGTTGTAAAGTATATGTTTTCCGTTACCCTGCATGCGATACGAAATTCAGCCGATATACATTACGATTACTGCGACACGCGTCACGTCGGCGTCGACGGTAGCTTCGACGACAAGGTCGGGCGTGAACTAATTACCCCGTGCGCTACAATGGATTTCGCAAATCATTAAGTCGCGTGTACACTACCGAACCGAGGGTGCTTTAATATTTCCGAAAAAATCGATTTTTCGAGGCTTTTTTTATCTACAAGCTCGCTCGCACGAAGTTTTAGAAAATATTCTAAGGTACCAAAAGCATATATTAGCTAAATGCTTTTATTTATGAAAATAAGTATGAATGTTCATTTCTCTATATATACATATATAAACATATTCTACACGCATATTCTATATTGTTAAAACGAGTATATTTATACTGAAAAATGGCGAATTGGAAAATCTGGGTCCATCGTTGGAATAAGCTGCTCATTAACATTTTTCTCAGCGAGTGGTTCCTATAGACTGCTGGATACTGCCACGGACAAGAAACCCAATATCGGATGGGAGAACGGGGCTAATAACAATAGACCTAGTAGTGAAATGTTACGGCATATCGATTTTAAGGAAGGATTTACCAGGACGGAACTGATTAAAAAGTTTGAGCTTGACCGTAGTGCCTCGAGGACGGTTAGTTTGAAATACATTGATAGTCCCGACTTGAGTATTTTGTAAATATTCATTTTAACATCGATCATATAACAGACACATTTATTTTTATCGGCATCTGTCCACGATAAATTAAAATTAATATCGAAATCCGACACTGCGTCAAAATCGCACTTCCCGCATAGAAATTTAATTGTTATATATATATATATATATTTTACATCACTTTTACACCCCTCCACTTTTATTTCGTACTTGTAAAATCAAGTCAAAGAGTGATTTACACACTGAAAAAAAAAATTCGTTATTTTCCAGTAAATATTTACTTGCGGAAATAACAATTTTTTTATCAGTGCATCTTCTAATATTCTTTCTATTTATAAGTATATGATGTCTAAAATTTATTCAAATCAACAGTCATATTACTCATTATATTCAGTGCCAAAAAATGTATACAACGATCAAGTAACCAATTACTGAAATCTGCGATATCTTCATAAATAAATTCTTTAGGTACAAAACCTTTAAATTCATTCGTCATATTTAACGTGATTAAAAAGTGCAATGCAAAATTGAAAAAACAAGTTTATTTCGGGATATTTACTAGTTTTGGTATTCAAATGAAAAATATTTTTGTTTAATATAGAAAAACTCTTACGTATATTTATTCGATATAAAATTACGATTTAATAACTTCCTTTAGTCATGAAGCGAGAAGTATTTAATCGAGTTGGAACTGTGAATTAACACTTCTGTGAATATCAATCTCTTTCGATGATTTATGAAATAATGTTTCTTGGGCATTTTGAACATCAAGAGCTAAAACAATAATTTAAATCCATACGCAATTCAATGCAGTACCACGATCATACGAATAGTTTCCTTAATTTAAAGTTAATTATGTAACATCTGATGTATATATTTATTATTGAGCTATGAATAATGGTCTCGTATATTGATGACAAATTAGATTCTTCAAAACGGATAATTACTGTATGTTTCTCAATTTTTAAAAAATAATTTTCTATTACTTTTAATTTCCTACTATTTATCTACTCTGTTGCCAATATTTATACATTTTTTAAATTAAAACCATAAGATGTATTTACCATGTGAATGGTAAGTCACCTTTTCATTTTTTATCTTTTATTTCTTATTTTTATTTACATTTCAGAAATCTAATAAATTGATGAATTGTTTGGAAACTTTTGAATCTAAATGTTACATCAATTTTTTAATTTTTTGACAAAATAAAGTTTGAATCAGCTTATTATTTTTTAATTATTTTGAATTAGTTTTCTTACATTCTGGTATGAATTTGAATAAATTTGAATAAAATAATAAAAAACCAATGAATTTTCGTTTACTTCATTTACGAATTATCGACCAGATCGTGTTCCGTCCAAATCAACTTTACAATAGAAAATAGCTGACAAGAAAACAATGTATGAAAAATCTTACGTTGTATAGCCAACATTCACAGTTTTTCGACACATGTTTACCGATTGATGTTGGATGCTATTTGGCGCACGTGTCGAAAAACTATGCACCAGCACATATTTCCGTAACTATATATCTTGAATGAAACAATTACGTAACTAAGGCACCCTCGTATAAAGATAATGAATAACGTATATCCCAATCTAGGGCCGCAGTGCATAACGAAACACGGATACAATGTGGATACAATGTCGCAGGCTTAATTTTTTCATTTCATGTATACGATACGGAAGTACACGACTTCTATCGCACAGAGATTTTATAACTTAACCGCATACAAATGGTAACAGTACAATCTTTCTCGTTTATTACAACTCGGTTTTCGTTGTATATTATGAATATTTTATTATATGTCTGTTATTATATAGGATAATATTTATACTTTAAACGGTGAAGAATATTGGCCTTAATAAGAATAAGGGGCCTTTTAATCATAGGAGTTCAATGCATGTAGAGTAGGTAAATTGTCGGATATACCCAATTTACCTATTATTTTTACATTTTAACATTATAAATTAATATTTAACATATTACACTGCCGTTTCAACGTGTACATAATTTTGGCTTTTTCAAAATGGTCAATTTCACAACCTAACAAATTAATAATGACAAAAATAAGGTCGAAACGTCAAAAGTTTGTTTGATTACTATCCGGAAATTAAAACGGAATATAATAGTTTTGTTACCAAATTGTTTACCCAGTATTTACGATGATGCCTACAATGCGGGACTAAATGGTACTCTTATATATATAGTTAACAGTTTAAGTTTCCAAACACAAATCAATACCATAATCAATTAATAATGAATTAAAAAATCATTCAAATACCATAAGTCATTATGCGGATATTACATTTAGTTTCGTTACTTTAATTAGCAAGGCCAATAAATAATACGTACTTTGTTCCCGTTGTTATTGTCCCACATTTTTATTGAATTGTCGATATCTCAAAAATTAATTAAAGATTTAGGAAAAAAATGAAATTTATATTCGATTTCGATCAACGGCGCTTTAATAAATTTCCCTTCGACTATTGACCGGTCGAGAACTCGTATTAAACTAACCTTGTGTATGCGAACATTTCACCTATAGAGAGTGTACTTGGATTAAAGTTTTCCTTTATTATATTAAATTAAACAAACAATGCATTACATGAGTTTAAAGTAGAGATTTAATAATCTATAACATTACAATTGTAATAAAGGAAATAATGAAATGTCAAGAGAAAGTCATTTCCTATTATACTTTATACTTTTAGGGTGTACTTTATATTTTTATACTTTCAAAGTGCCTCTACATATCGACAAATATATATATATATATATATTTTTTTTTTTGTAAGCCAACAAAGTTTACGGTTTAATTATATTTCAAATTGGATGTTTGAAAAATATTTTTTAATGGTTCAAAAATTTATTGTGTGTATAGTGAACATAATGTTTTCAAGAACGACGATTCCAAATTTGTGAGTTTATTGAATTTTTTGGGTACTGGACATCAATATACAGTCATCATATCTGAAAAATATTGTCAAATTATTATTAAATACTTTACTAGGTAGAGCAAAAATTAATCTCTCAGTCAAAGTATCTATAGAGCAATGGGCATACGCAGAAACCAGTGGAACAGATACAGTATCTTATCGATCCCCAGCGTGAATGTATATTATGATAGTACACGGCAGATGATCGCATATAGATTGGTAGCATACATCAAAAGGTAGCGGCTATATAAAACGAACAAAAAAGAAACCGGAAAACCACCACAGATTGACAAGTGTGTGCAAGATTTGTACAAATCTCGTGAATTCAAATCAGCTGCGTTTAGAAATCAAGAAAGGAAACAATTATAACAATTTTAAAAAAATGGTGAAATGAACGGGTTTAAAACAATATGGACAGAGATAAGTAAGTATGGACCTTTTGCAAAAAAGGATTGAGAAAATATTCAAGCATCGCATCTTTTAAGCAGAGATATATATACAATATGAAATGTGTCCGCACATAAATCTAAATAGGAGTTATCCAGGAATGAAAAGAGTAACCTCCTTTGACAGTCAGACAATAATCAAAGCAAAACTCCTAAGGGACCATATCATATTAAAGTAGTTCAATAGTGATGCACCATCGGCGTTAAACGAATTGAAGCAAATATATAAGGTCCTATTGTTCTGTATACCAAAATACAATATAACGGCATAAGCAAGCAAGAAGCAGATATTGTCGTAAAAGAGTGAATGGTAAAATTCTTTCTAGCATCATAAACATTATCCAGAATTAGAATCGAGACATTTACACAGAAATTGAATGAGAGGTTAACAAAGAATAGGGTCCCCAGCAAACAATCACAGAAGTTATGTCACAATTATGTAACAGTTACATTAAAATGTCGCCTCAAAATTGGCACAGTTACATAACAGTGATTGTGA
>JAPYZR010003141.1:0-14914 GCA_030522945.1 Trichopria nigra
TATGGGTCTCCCGATTTTTTTGGCCGGAAATCGCATGAGATATGAGGCCGCAAAAAATGGTGGCACATTCATGCCATTTGGTAATTCTCGGGTTAAGGTAAGACTTTTTATTTATAAAGTTTTATTCACCCAGAGTTTCCAAAAGAATGCGGTTATTTTTATAGGCAAAAATGCTAAATAAAAGCAATTACTTTTTTTAAGTATGTAAATTAGGTCTTTCAACGCATTCAAACAAGATTTCTTTTCCGTCTCGTTATTTGAATCGTAACGGAACCAGACGGCTACCGATCAGCGGCGGCTTCCGAATTCGAGCGACAGAGGGCCGAAGGCTCCCGCAAGCGAAGTTGTCCACCGATTCATATATAGGCGAAGACGGTCGACCCACAAAAAACTTGGGAGGTGTACAATATTAAACTGGAAGCTAATATATCTTTCAAATCCGAAAGTGTAGTTATAAAAAAGAAAGGAAACAATCAATCTCTTTCTTATCCTCTTCTTCCTACCTTCCTTTTCATTAAATATAGGAATATAGCCCAGTCTGTATGTACACTCAAATAATGAAAAACTCCTACTTAGGATTTTTCTTTTGAGGGTTGTAGGAGTCTAGGAGGGTATATAAGTATTGAAAAGCTTAACCTGAAGTTTGCGACCTCCAAGTGGGCTTGCATTTTTTGCAGCAGGCAAAAACGTGAAAAAATCGTTTTTTACGATAACTCGGGCTGCGGTAAGTCGCGTATACAAACTTTTTCTATAGCGCATTTTAAAGGTTTTTTCACGCTCTACAAATTATGTGGTATAACATTTTTGCAATTAATCGATTGTTTTCGAGATATCGAAGGATAAAGGAAAATAAAACAGTAAAATATATAGTTTTTTGCATTTTACACATTATTTTCGTCAGAAATTGAAGAATTCTTCAAAGAAAACTGTAGAGCATGAAAAGAGCTACAATTTTCATATATTATTTGTTCACTTTCGATAAAAAGTGTGTCTTGTCGAGCGCTTCAAAAAACAGTCTCGACGCCAGAGCGTCAGACTGGGCATGAAAATTCCTTTGTCTGTGATTTTCGACTTTACTGATGCTAAAAGTTAATAATAATATATGCTTTTTTTACAGTTTTTAATGCTATACAAGATACGTTGAATGGCATTTCGGAAATTATCGATACTGTTCGAGTAATTTGACGAAAAAAGTAAAAGAATATAGTATTCTTTTTTGTTTTTTTGCTTTTTTTTTTAATTTGTCGCATACGAATCTTTAGAAGCTCTTGCATGAAAAATTAATAGAAGATTGGTTTTTCTTGTTATTTTATAATTTCTCAGACTGTTTTTTGAAGCGCTCTACAAGACACAATTTTTTTTCGAAAGTGAACAAACAATATATGAAAATTGTAGCTCTTTTCATGCTCTACAGTTTTCTTTGAAGAATTCTTCACTTTCTGACGAAAATAATGTGTAAAATGGAAAAAACTTTATATTTTACTGTTTTATTTTCCTTTATCCTTCGATATCTCGAAAACAATCGATTAATCGCAAAAAATGTTATAAAATCCTAAGTAGGAGTTTTTCATTTTATAAGCCATTATTTTGTACATACTGACTGGGCTAATAGTCGGACAGTCAAGCAAAAAATTGTATACACAATTTACTTACCATCGAAAAAATTACAAAATTATATACTTCTATCGACCGACAAAAAAAATCTAAGAAAAACATTTTCTAACATATCGACTTATCGACAGTTGGAAAAAACAATCTATAAAGATTCCAATACAATTGACTAACCGAATTCTCTTGAACTTGAAATGTGATTATTTTCTAGAAAATACTTAAAATATCGAAATACTGTGATTCGGCTCGAAGTAACACGAACAGAATTGCTAATATAGAAAGTCGAGACCAACGAATTTGCGATAATTTGTTTATTTGTATGTATTGGTTCGTGACAAATTGTCTACTGCTTCTCGCAAACAACAATAAATGCATTAAGATATAGGCTTACATGCTTGTATCAATATAGAGAAATCCAAAAAGTTGTAATCTTTTACTCTATATAGGAAGGTGGCCTTCCAGTAAAACAATATAGATATCTTAATAAAACATAGGAGTAGATCTCCTCTCAACGCTGAACACTTTCCTGCAGGACTCTTATTGCATTTTATATAAAATAACTTTTTTAAGTCATAGTTTATTGGGTCGAATTTTTTACTCAATATGGCATTTGTGTTGACAATCTCAATTTCGCTGTGTCCAGCACAAGCCGCAGTAGTGTAATTTATGCATGCAAACATATTAACTTTTGTTCATAAAAATTACTGTAAAAACTCGCGCGTAGCCTCACTTTCGGAACAATAAATGCTGCACAAAGATCCTTTCTCGAAAAAAGATAGAAATAATTCTTTCTTTTTTCATCACTTTCTTTTGTTTAACGTTCCTTTGTGCTAAATCGTGAAAACAAAAGTAATTTTTACAATACTCACATTTCATTTTCATCTGACTGGTGTGCCTCCTCTTCCTGTGGGTTCGTTTCAAAATTTCCAGTTTCAGGATTTAATGACCTAATCGGTAAAGCGTGCGCAAAGCAGTCGCAAAGCGCATAAAATGATAAAACGCAGCGTAAGAGTGAATTTCCTTGACAGTGAAGGGTGCAATATGCTTTAGCGTGTTTAAGTGTAATTTGGAGCGTGATGTGATTTTTTAAACCCCTTTAAAAAATCTTTTTAGAACTGTATCACTTCCAATTTCGGATCCCATTATTAAAGATATAGCTGATCTATATAACTGTTCAGGGTTCCGTACTTTATGCCGTTTCAAAATTGTTCTGTTAGAAAGCAAATTACATCATTTACCGAACTATTAAATGGATTTAAGTTCTTAATTTTACAACATGTTCCACCAAAATTGCAATGCTATTACATATTGTTTAATGGTGTTACTTGATGCAAGTTGTATTTCTATTGCTTCTTCTGGAATACCTTTTAAATGGAATGCTTTGCAGATACAATTCCTGACATCAATGAAAGGGAATTTTTCAGAGGATGCTGAGATCTGTCGAAAGATGTTAAAAGATTTTCGAATTTTGTGGTTATGCAATGTTGTTATATCTGCTGAGCATTTAAATAAACTGACTGAAAATTAATAAATAAGATTTTTTTTTTATTTTTTAACCTGTACATTTTCTTTACAAATAAACAATGAAATTACATACAATATTTTCATAAATAATATCTTAATTATAATATTTACATCGAAAGAAATATAATATGCTGATAAAATGATAGACGTTTGTCGAATGACCTATAGCCTATCACTTTGTCACCTTCTGCACATTTAATTTCCTATAATAAACAAACATATTTTATTTTATGTATTTAATTGCTGCTCATTTGACTGCGCAATCGTTAATTTGTGATTCTAACGATTTGACGGTTGCGTTGAATTCTCTTGGATTTGAGTCTATTTATCGCACCAAATGTATAATGGTCTTTAATTTCGTTTTTAATGTGCTTAAACACAACTACGTAGTAGATAATTGTTTCTACGATTACTCTAATCGTAACTGAGTACTAATAATAAAATATATAGTACCTACTATCGCTCGCATCTACCATATGATGGAAATATTGGGTGCAGTTGATTTTACGGATAATATGGTATGCTGGAAACACAAAAGATACATACTTTGATATTGGTTGGAAAATATGAATAGTTTTTAAATAAATAATGCAATGTTTTTATTACCTATTACTTTCTTTGCGATTGATCAAACGTTCCATGATGACTCTTGTCTCGTTCAATGGGATACAGCGTCCATTGATGCAGTGCTGTAAAAAAATGTATCGTTGTTTGAAAAAATTGAATGTGCTCGCATTACAAATAAAAGTAGCATTTGCATTCGGGACTTTTTAGCTTTTTTTGAATGACAATGCAATAAAGATTAAAATATACAATTTTGCTCGTAATTGTTATTAGATCAGGCGATATATTTTCGTAGGACATTATCGTAAACATACGATCGCTCACGTACAATTATTAATTTGTTTTTTAAAATATTTATCTGATTGCTTAATGCCATTATAATTATATTATAATTATAATATAGGAAACCACAATTTATCCAGGCAGAAAAATAACTTTCCTACTATTAATAATAAATCGATACAATCATATGGGAAAAGACAAAATGAAAGTAAAAAAATGTCTAGACATTTAGAATCGCATTTAGTGCTTACTTTTTGAAATCCGCATGAAGAGCCTTCAGCAGCAGGAGTGATTCCGATGCAACCGTCTAAATTGTGGGAGTAACAGTCTAGTCGTTGACAAACGGTATCGTCATTCACCTATACAATTTATAGACATTAATATACATAAGCTATTGTAACGTTTGTTAGCTAATAGTAATTCGTAACAGATTTGACAATTTTGTATTTATTTTGTCTAAGCAAAAAAAAAAAAAAAAAAAAATATCTATTTAATTGAATCGATGACCGAATTTCAAACATGCATAAAGTTAGAACACAATGTATACATTGCAGGCATAAGATCCTTGAAGTCTGTCGCATTGTTGATGCAGCGTCATTATCTTGCCAGGCAATACTTTATTTACTTTAATGCCCATTTTCGGTGTATTGTAGGTGCAACGGGATCTTTCAGATCTAATAAAGAAAAAGAAAAGTAATTTTAGGAACTATTAATTGTTACTTCGTCGTGGTAAAATTGTAAATCAAAATTATATAAAAAAGTACGGGGTATTGGTTATATACCTGAAGAATGTATTGATATCGATTACGCTACACCAGGACCAGATAGAGGTATTTGTGGAGTGCAAAAATCCTGACATGAGATAAGCCGATTCTGACGAGCAATCTCTCGCTGTTTCGTCGCCATCGTGATATGCTCCCATCCTATATAAAAATAGTTATTTTTTGAAATATGATTTGAAAAAGTAAATAAACTGCGAGTAATATATTACTTACAAATGTCCGAGTTCATGCGTGGTTGGAATGATTCCTTTGAATCCGCCATCATCTGCAACAATTGCTACAGCTTCTAATTTCTTGGCCGTTGGCTTCACTGTGCAGGCGCCATTTCTATACGCGTAACCTATCAACGCAAAATACTTCCTATAATAAGTTATCTTATACCTATAATCATTGTTCAAAGAAACTAATTGCAATGCATCCGTATTACTAATGTTACATCCCTAGTAGAAAATAAGACCAGTTTATCGACATTTTCTGGACTCCATTACTTTCAACATAGAGGCCAGAATAATTGGGTAGAAACTTGTGTCATTTTCTACTAGGGATTCCTTAAAAAAAAAAAGAAGATATCTCGCACATGTTTCGGATAAAAGATAGAAAGATTTACCCAATGTGTCGCACGAATAATCGCTTTCAAATTCGGATTCTTTTGTACACATGTTAGTTCTGAAATTGAAACGTGGATGATTAATTTTATTTTTTAACTGCTTATAATCGAGTCTGGAAAATCGAGTTTTGTTACTTTTTACTATGATACGTACTTCGTCATGACGACTGCAAAATCAAAATTTTCATCAATAACGAATCTTTTCAAATCCGGTTGCACAGTTTCCCTGTAGAAATATCGAGCCATGTCGTTAAGAGCTCTATCTGCGTCCAATTCTATCGTCTTACCCTTCTTATAATTGATATCAGTTACGTTTATGTAATTCCGAGCAACGTATGGGACGGCCTTTCGATTCTGAAAATTAAATACACATAGTAGTATTTCATGTGTTATCGATCGGTTTTATTTTTTTTTTTTTTTTTTTCTTAAACAACTTGTTAGAAGGTAATTAGTCCACTCGGCACCGTATAGGGTCGGACGAAGTATATTGAATTGCGTCACTTTGGCGCAGCCATCCAATTTAAACTTCAATTGAGTTTTATAACGAGAAATTAAGGACTGTAACTTACACCAGGTAAAATAATTCCAGCAATATTCAATCGAATCGCGGGCTTTGCAAAAATTCGATATCTCAAATCCACAGCATTCCAGAAAGAAACAACGTATAATAGAGCTTCTCGCATCGTTTTGAAAGATCTAAAAATATATAATTTTTGGCATTTTAAAAATGGTACATAATGTCTTTTTTGTTTGTTGTCATATACATTAAATTCATGAGGTTAAACGAATATCAACTTTTTTTGTATGGTACATATACAGTTGGTTAATATCTATATTATTCCATGGGTTTCAGTTTCCTTTGTGGCAATATTATACATTGTAACAATAACAAAATTATTAAAACCAGGTGAGTACAAAGCGGAGGACTAAAGATATAAATGATAAAAATGATAACTGGGGCGATTGAAATTGCGTTGCATTGTAAGATTGTTGGTTGCAATGGAAAGGATTGAATAAAAGAGGGAACAAACAAAATACGTGATTTGACTATTAGCCAGTTTGAGTTGATGCGATAAGGTGTGATATGTTGGTCTCGTTTCACACCTCGAATTAATTGAAGCACAGTAGTCGTTGCAATTGAGAATCGAGTTAGAAGAGACGTCATTGTATACAATGCAATCGTAATATGTTGAACCCACTCAAATCGAAAACCCTTGCGTCAATGTTTTTCGATTTATACATGAATTACATGTTTTAAAAGAGGTCGAATAGTTCTGATAATTTCCAATCCTCTAAATGTTGATACAAAATTCGTCTTATATTTTTCAAATAAAAAAAATCAAAAGCTGGAACTTACAAGTATTCGTCGTAGTCTAATATGACCAAAACTTCAGGATGAACAACATATGGTACTGCTTGTTTGCCTCTTCCTCCCGAAATTTTGGTGATATTTTCGATCGATTCAGCGACATTTTCTGAAATAGTGACAAATTCATATATGTCATCATCTATATCATATATATCATCATAAATGACGTTGTGATAAAAAATTATATAAATAATAGTCATATATAATTCTGAAAATTTTTGAAGTATTTGTAACGCAACAGTGTAAAGTGATCCATAAAATGATTTTAATGTAATGTCATTTAAAGTAAAATTTTTAAATCTCTATGCTATGACAGAACATTTATTCTGCGTTTTGTTCATGATAGATAATGCTATGAATAACACACTTACCGTAACCCTGATTCTTATTGATTGTCGGAGCACTTCGTTTGAATACGATATGATGATATGTATCCTCAAAATTACTCGGATTAACCGTGCGATTGGATGCCAAGATTTCTTCCGCAAGGCTTCGCCTTTTTCTGGAAAAGTTTTTGCGCAGTCTCGATGGCAACGGATGGATTACTAAATTATCGCCTATGGTGCCATACTGCGAGAATATTATTGCATTAATTGTATATTCTAAAGAAATATTCGTGTAGATTTTTGGTAGCGAAATGAAACATTTACCATCAGTCTTTTTCCATCATCGTCGTAATCTATGGTTATTGCTGCCATATTGGTCTGATCTTGATAAATATGACGCATATGAGTCAAGGCCTATGTAACGAGTAAGAATTTTTCGGTTTAGACATTATACTAGTTAGATTATTGATAAAAATGTTTCAAATCAGTAAAAGCTCGGGAACGTTGGATTTTATATTTTTCAGCTGAGACAATGACGTTATTGACATTTTGTTCAGGAGCATATTTATGGGATTAATGTGGGTAATTGACTGGTCGATTACTTTTTTTATTTGTTTATAGCGGATTCCCTCTGGAGCTTCAGGCTTGTAATGCGCCATCCAAACTGGTGTTTTGGTTCCAGCCAGAAGACTGTCGACTGGCTCCAGGTATAATCTTATATCCACTGAGAATGTATTTAATTGCACTATCGAATGTCCTCCCTTTTTACGCCTTGACTCTAACTGGGATACCGCGATAGGGACTACCTCGTGTTCCGGAACTGTAAAATATAAAGATTTAGCATTGACATTGTCGGCGCATTGTGCTAATTCATGCGATAAAATCGATAAAATGTATTACCTTGTGTCGATCCAAATATAGACTTTACTTCTTCTGGAGTCAGGTCATTATGGATCTATAATTATCGATTTTATTAAATGTCACGTATAAAAACGTAAAACGTATAATGGGTGAAGAATACTTTGAAACACTGAAAAATTTCATCCGTTAATCTGACAGGAGTATTTTTGGAAGGATTGAATATTTTGTTTACCATCAAAGTAAATGTTTTTTCTATTCTTAAATATTATGACGTAAATCTGCATGCAAGTGAATCTAATTCAAGAATAATCTTTTTTAAGTATCCGAACTGAGTCTAAGTCGAATTACGAATGCATAATCTAATAAACGTCTAATTATTACATAAATAAAATATGTTACCTGAACTATTTCAGCAAATGATGAACTCAGCAGACAGAAGAAAATGATTTTAATCATTTGCATCATTTCAATAATTGTATCCCTATTGATTCCTAACTAACAAACAACAATTCACGAAATCTCGATTTCTTTTCAATTGATTTTAGTAGAACAATTATTATTTTGTCCTGCAGTTCACTGTAACACGTGTATTTTAATAAAAGGTATCACAACAATTTTTTGGCGCGACACATGAATAAAGTTTCGGACGATACGTATACTCTATCGCGTCAGTCCTGCTGTGTTGATGTATATATAGTCAAAACGCCCCAGACATTTCGAAAATGAAATTCTGTTTTAGCATTCGGCAATGAATAATGAAATCTCGCCCCACCTCTGCCAAGATGATAAAATTAAAAATTTAAATACCAAAATTTCCTGTACTTTTTAATGTCTTATTAACTACTTAATGACGTTCGACTTATCAAAGTACAATCGCAATTAGTTGCAAAGAAAATATGGCAAAAGGTGTAGATTAGGCTAGATTAGGTTAGATGGGTGGTACACGCAAAGCATATTCGTCACTTTCTAGCATCCATTGTGTTCCTCCTCTTCTTCCCGAGTATTCCGAGTACGAACCCTTTAATGTACTTCATGGTAATATATATATATACGCTGATGCTCCCAAGTTTTTCAAGCGTAATCTATAAGCATCCTAACTTAAGACTTCTGCCAACTTGAGAAAATCTTGCTTTTGCCATCTTCGTTCGATGGACACAGGATTCACTCCTCTACTCTTTCTCAGGGATAACGGGTCTATCACTGTCGTTGGTTAGTGATCCTCTACTTTGCGAGGGTCAGTTTATTTCTTTCCTTTCCCCCGATGACGCCGCTGTCCGGGAACTTAATTGTAGGTTATGTTTATGCTTGCTGCCTAAAACATCCGATGCCTCTAGGCTTCCAATTCCTGAACTCGATCTTATCAAATTTATCGTTGTACGTGTAGATATTCATCTCTTTTTTTATGCGTGTCGTTCGACTAATATAGTTCACAGGACTCTAAAAATAATAGCCGCTATCTATTCCTGTAATGGGTCTTTGACCTACCCTAATGGTCCTTTAGCACTTTTAGCTATGAATTAGGATCTTTGCTCCTTTTATAAATAGATCCATCGGCTCCATCTAGAGTATCATCTTCATTATGGGGGTGGGCTTTGTATTCAATGCCTCTGTAATTCTCAGATAATCGAGCATCTGGACCTTCATTAGTTTTTTGAGGCATTTACAGCATTAAAAGTGTATCAAAGTATTGAAATTTCCTCTATATCGTTAAGTCTTTCTTATCTATTAATTTAAATTATGTTATGACCACCTGTACAATTACATAATTGTAAATACGCTTAAGCAGAAATATCATAAAATGGTAATAAACAATATTTTAAAATTAATTATTTAATTTTAACTTTACAAATTTTCCAGTTATGGCAGCAGCAGACCACATATATATAATGTCAATTATCTAAATAAAACTTTTCTTGATAATAAATCGATCACTTTTGAAATCTATATTTGCATTTCCTGTTTATCATACGATACATAATTATGTTTTGTTTAGCACGTATTATAGATAAAAATGCTTATCAGCGTCTAAAATGAATTAAGAAAAGCGCTTGAAATTGTCGAAATTAATAATTAGTAAAATAAGCTTATTAGTTGCAGACAGTGGAAATTAATTGTCTTTACTTACGCACTCAAGTTACGATCGGATATAATTCATTTATATATTTTATTTAAACGAATTAGAATTAAAAGAAACCATTTTTCTAGACTGCACAAATACTGAGACACATCCTGACAGGAAAGAAGAAATTATTCTAGTTCGAATTTG
Organism: Trichopria nigra; assembly: GCA_030522945.1. Lineage (NCBI taxonomy): Eukaryota > Metazoa > Arthropoda > Insecta > Hymenoptera > Diapriidae > Trichopria > Trichopria nigra. Next base: position 10,193 of record JAPYZR010003141.1, read on the forward strand.
ATTACTTTGACCCACACAATAGTTCAAGATCGGCCCTAATAATCCAATTATAGGTATTATTACATGTAATTGATATATTAAATATAATTACATTTATCGTTGAATTTATATAGTACACATAATCTATGTATAATTGCACATAATTACATGTCGTTATGTGTGCGTTTTAACGGTTTTAACCATGAAAGGGTAGACTTGGTAGAAAATTTTATTTATTTCTCTCCTTACACTCTCCATTTCTCCTGGTCTACTCTCGTCATATCTAGTTACCTTTATCGTGGTAAAAATCCCAATTGTCTAAAAATGTTCTGCAAATGTTCAAATATTATTATACTCTATTTTGGACATGAATGAGGACACCCGTTCGGAGGATATTGTTGCTCCTTGAATATTGTCAGGCTGCAACTCGTTCGTTCGACCTACAAATAAAAAGTTACAATTTGCAAGTGCAATATAAAGTTGCGCTGATGAATAAAAATAAACAATGAAATAATATTTACTATTTTTATTTCGTAGATTCACATCATGTTTTACATGCAGTTGGTATCAATGAAATCAGATTTATCTTGGAATGAATCGGGATTTGTACGTGGGTACGGAGTTTCTGAAGCCCGCGGTAACGTTTATGAGGAGGCTGATCGGTATAGCTCGTGGGGGAGTTCTGCACGACTCGATCTATTCGACCCGATACGCTAGTAGAAACGTTAGTGTTGCATTCGTTAGTGAGCTATACTGCCATCAATTGGTGGTCGTGAAAAATGTGATTCAATATTATGAGACAAATCTGTCAGTATTGTCAGGATTGATATTCGATGACGTTTAGAATGTAAATGACCTTGCCGAAATGATGAGCTGTTCGGTTCTTCGACAGTATTTGTGGGCTTTAACAATAAGTTTATTGCTTATACGATCGTACTAGTATGCCGGAATAAGAGAGCGTTCTTGTGAAGGACATTTGGAAAATGTCATAGTGCTCCCTCGTGATAGTGCCGTTGGAAGGCCTCGAACAAACTCATTATTTTTCGAAGTTTTCGACTGTTTGGATCAAGTCGAATTGTCACTGTCTCCACTGAAGTAGTCGTCATAATCAAGATCTACGGATAACTTAGAGTGTCATGTTCAATCACATAGCGGAATCGTCATTGCCTTGGGCAAGGCTATGTATCTTTGTCTGTCGTCCTATTGTATTTTCTTCGAGGCTTGAGGAATGAATGTGGGATATGACAGGAGGAAATAAATTGGAAGGAAGGACAGGTACTTTTAACTCTATCATTTCTTTCCTCAATAAACGATGACGACAGACATGTATTCAAAGTCTTTTCTTGAAAACTTTCGTTCTCCGATGATGAAGTGGCGAATGGAATCATATCAGCGTGTCGAATAGGCATTTTTTTCACTCTCACGGTTCCCCGTTTATTGGCTTCTTCCATCTAAGTTTAGATTAGGTCAATTGTTAAGTAATGTATACTATTAAACAAGTAATTAAGTTTGTTAACCCTGGCTGTACGTCACAGTGGGTCTCTCAGACAGTCATCTTGTACTGCGCTGATTGTTATTCATTATTGCGCGTGGAATAAGTTGTCTTTTTTGCGTCCGAATATGAAATACTTCACAATTTTATTCCAATTTTCAACCGGAGCATTGGAATCCGTCCTGATTCCAAATCTCTTAATAACTATGCCTGTCCAAATCGGTAGGTAGGGAAGTAATTCATTTAAGAGGTAGCTCTCTTAATAACTATGCCTGTCCAAATCGGTAGGTAGGGAAGTAATTCATTTAAGAGGTAGCGAATACATTCTGGTACATAAAATGGATTGGTCTCTGAAACTTCGCTCTTTAATTCATCGCATATTTTGCGGTATTCTTTCTGGAACAATGCGAAAAACGGTGATTTTTCCCGCTGCGTGTACCCTGGAGGAACTTCCTCGTCCTCCCACGTACTGTCGTTCGACTGAGCTTCTGCTGTCGGGTTCTCGTCACATTGGGTTTGTATGTGACGCAACCGGTCTAAATAAGTTTGGTCCGATTTTGTGACATATTTTGACACAAACACCACTACGCAAGCTTGAAAAACATCAATAGAATCAGATAATTCCGTTATATGTATCAACATGGCGACAGCTGCCCCATTAAAATTCCAACTTCAATGTTTGGAGTGAATTGTTTCGCTCGTCGCGTATCACTTTTAATCAGATGCTATGAGCATACATGAATTACGGTCATACAAACGTTTCTTTCGGGATTATTAACCTCGTCCCATATTGCATTTAAATATGTCGATACATTCATGTTATTGCATGCTTTCAATACCGATTGTATCAATGCTTTGCTGAAATCAGTCTCTATCTTTGCAATGACCGGAATGTCTGACGGATGATAAGGGGTAGCAATGAAGGTACCAGTAGCATCTAAATACAGAAATACTGGTTCCGTTTTTGACAATTGCACCAAATATGCAATTTGCCTCTGGGTGAAGCAAATTACATAAAATGGTACACCAGCATACGTCTGAATGTATCCTGTAAAATGCTTACCTTTCCATTCATTATTTTCCTGAAATTTTAAATAAAGTTTGCACATGTGTTCATGAAAATCTTTACTCAAGTCTAGAGCACCATTATTTTCACTACTTTTTTTGGCAAATCATTTTAGATGGTGCTTTATTCAAATTGCCCTGCTCTAAGTCGGAATCCGTAGCTTCAGCCAATTTATCTAAATAAAAGACTCACGGCGGACGACTTTGTAATTCTTTTGCAAGAGCATGTCGTTCTTTGCCAGTATAGAACCTACGACTGCCATCGATATGATTGTATAACCCTGCAACACAAACATGAACAATAGGGTCTTCGTGTACTTTAAATGCATTTTTGATCTTGAAATCGTACACGCGTTCGCAACCCTTAACTGTGCATTCTGCAACGGTGTGAAATTGGTTGAATTTTTTTTTCTCTTCCCATACGATAAGTCGTGGTATTTGGATTTTAAGACGCACTTCGAATGGAAAGGAATAAATAAATTGTTTAATACATCTGTCCATCCTTTTTTCAAAGATCTAGCATTTTCTATCCAATAATCGTGAACAAATGAATATGGAATAGAAAAATTGTGTTCCTTCTCTCCATTGCAGGAACAACGTCGATCTCGATTATTCAAGGTGTAAGGAATACTTCAGGTAAACGTGCTGTATTTTTATAGTCCTTTGTCGGAGTTATTTCTTTATTGTCAATATTGGTATAATCAGAAAAGTCTTCGTAATTTGTTATAGAATTTGTTTGAATGGATGATTGATGAAATTAGAGTTCATACTCTCTATAAGTCATGTTTTATAATTTTTATTTTTCCTAGAATATCTATATTTGGGAAGACTTCATCATTCTCATTTTCGTCATAGGAAAGTTCCAACGATTCTTCCTTATCAGCATGTGGGCTTTCAGTAAAGCTATTATTGTTACTGATTAATTGAGTAGATGGTTGGTCGGTAGAAACGTCGTCTATATTATCGACATTACATCGCGACATTTCGCTTGTAATGTCTACATCGGATGGACCATGAATGTCAGCAACATCTTCATCAATTGATGACATCAATGAAATTTCAGCAGTACGAGGACATTTTTTACGTTTCGACAATACATGCGCTTGAATGTCCGAAAAATTCCTGCGGAAGATATCGTATCATTTTAAAGTTCGTTTTCGCAAAATTTTGTGGTGAGAGCAGTTTGGAAATAAATATTTGCAAACTTCCTTCCACACAGATCCACGCGATTTATACGAATGAGCCGCTTCAGATATTCTGAATTCGTCTAAATTTATATTACAATTCATACTTAAAAGAGCATTCGCTACGTCTTCAGGACTGGTGTTGGAATGAATTTTGAAGTCGATTCCTTTTTCGTCATACACCGACTTGTTCCCAGAAACTTCGGTTAGTCGACGCACTGTCCGTTATCACCGCATGTACTTTCGCCCCAGTTCGTTCCACAGTGACAGCGCCCTTAAGGATCAGTTTCGCAAGTTCTTACCCTGAGACTGTACCTTTCGTCGCGAAGACGGCAATGGATTGGACCATTTGACGTATGTTGCCGTAAAAGGTTTAAACATTATGACCAACCCATGATACGCTTTTTCTTGTGGATGTATATATCGTCAACGAGGAGAGCTCCACGTCTTTGATGTACTGGCTGTTTGGCGATGAAAATGGCGAACAATTCTATAAAGGTGACATCGAATCCACACTTGGTGTCAATGATGGATAGGTATCTGTTAACGATAGAAACAAAAACTTTAAAATTTGTTCTCTAAAAGAATATTGTCAATATTCTTGCTGCTTACATTGTCAATTTCCTCTTCTTGTTTCTTTAGCAATGCTCGCCAATTTTTCATACATCGCACGTCTCGATTTTTGCTTCTTTCTGCAGCTCTCTTCTATTTTCGTAGCTGTTGTAGTTTTTGTTCTTCTACGGGGTCTTAGGCGCATTCTCTTACATTTTTCAACCTTTTGAAGTCAAATTGTGAGCTTAGCGTGAGCTTTTTTCACGCGGACGCAGAATTCGCAGACTTTCTTCGAAATTAGTAATGGGCATTGTTTATGTCTCCAAATGCCGATCTCATCTTGAGTACCTACTTGAAATTCTATGTGAAGAGTATATGTATAATATGTGTTAGAAACGTATTTTATGAGGACTTTCTTTTTGTCAGGTGGCTGTTACGAGGACTTTTGGC